>JAJJWW010007685.1:0-148513 GCA_023531295.1 Papaver armeniacum | reverse complement strand
AAATCGGTTGATTAGGACTCCAACCTAACAAGTTTTCAAATCTTATAACACTATTAATTGTGAATCACAAACAATAATTACTTGAGACAAAACTAATTCATTGAATCAAAAGCATGTTGAGAAATCAACTTATCCCATAACCAATAAGATGTTTAGCTACTCATAGCTATGGGTTCATCATCATCAATATTCAATAATAAAACAAGGAAGAAGAAGAACAAACCAAACTCTAGAAGGCGTAAACAAAAGTGGCTCTCCAAAAGAATTCCCAAGAATAATATATCTCATGTGTTGTAGAAAACCTCCCTTTTATAGCTTTTCTCCAACTTCTAAAATTAGGTCTAGTCTTCAAAGTCCATTAGGTGAGAATCCACCAAGCCTGAGAAGCGAGAACCAGCAGTGTAGTAAATCGCCCGAAAGTGGTCGGCCGGAAGTGCGGGATTGTGGCCGGAAATCGCTCACGGATGCGGCAAAGTCGCTGATCACACGGTCAACTCGGGTCAAATCGGCCTGAGTCAATGCTGAGTCGACGGGTCAGATCGGGTGAGTCAAACCGAGGTTAGACTCGCCGGGATTTACAACCGAGTTAGGTCTCGGCTCGGGCCATTGAATTGGCTTCGTCTTCGTTATAATGATTGTGCTTCACTGCCACATTTCAACCATACTCTGGCTTCGCTTCAGCATTGTCATTGTGCATCAAGATTTGGCCAGCCATCTTCTCATCACTCCATTCGTGCTCATTCACGACAACACCACCTCTCATCCTCAGAATCGCAATTCAATAAACTCGACTCCTTTTTGCTAGCACAAGTATCACTACCACATCTGAAATTCAGCCTCGCATACACATCAATACTAACACCAGAATTTCCATTGTCAGGCCATGCTCCCTTGTAACTTCCTTAGCACCAACTTCCATTCTCCTCCACCTGCTGCCTGCTACTTTGCAATCTGTAGTTGAACCCTAGGCATCCTTGAACCACCACCAGATCAAACCCCGCAAATCACCACTAAATGCTCGCAGCTCACTACAAAACCCATATGCAGCGGCTGCTCATGCCATAACTCCATTCACACCTTCATAATACCTGCAATCTCAGCTTCAACCAGCATCACACAGCTTCCACACCAATTCAAACTGCCATCTCCACCCCTCAAGCATTGCCAATTCTGCTTCTAAATCCATTGCGGCGTGCACATTCCTGCAATTCGAACTACCATGTCACATTAGTTAGCCATACATCACCACTTCCTATGTTGTTCTCTATAAGATCTCAAACAACTCACCGGGCAAAAGCCATCTCCATGTACTCCCGACATTCTCAATGGCATCGGACCACCCGCTCAACTCCACCTCACTGCGACCTTGGCCAAAGATTGCAAAGACGTGCGGCTTAACCATGCTGCACGATCACTAGCTTGCCATCACTTTCACAAAATCAGGCCATTCAAGTCACAACCCCCATAGCACGCAATTCCAACTCCGAGCACAACCCTTTCTTCTTCATCATTAATTTCTGCACTAAAAGCCCTAATTCCTTCTCAATTCAAAACCCTGAGCTTATTATCACCATTCAACCCTTCACGATTCACGGCAACCCATTCCGCAAACCTCAATTTCATCATCTTCTCTGGGTTCACTTAACCAAAGACTAACAAAATGCGAGCGACCAGGTCTCTTCTCAATCTACCTCACGAACTTCTATAGCTTATGTTCATGACTCAGAACTCCAAGCAACACCAACTTCGAAACCCTCATAACGGTTCCCTTCAATCACCGTATCATCATCTCTCCCATGAGCTCAACCAAACTTCAATTACTCTTTCCTACCCTATTCATCCATTTTTCTTTCTCACTACTTCACCAAAGAATCAACCAAAATTGCTTTTCCTTGGTTGATTGAATCAAAAGTGAAACCCCAACTCTTCTTTGTTCTCCCATCGATCTCAAGTTTGTAGCCAACCCAAAATAACAACAGCATCGATTCTTTGTTCTTCAACAAGACTCATCACCTTTGCCTTCTCAATCTCCCATTGTAGTTCGATCCATGGCTGCCTCACTTCCTCTCCTCTCAACTCATCCACACCCATTTTATGTTCTCTCTCGATTTGGTTTAGTAGCGATCTTCCATTTCTCGACTTCCAAACAATAACTGGTCTGAAGACTCTCTCAATTCTCTCGATCTCGATTTCGAAAGACAATGATTGAAAGAAATTGAAACCTGATTTCGATCTAGGGTGTAGGAACAAAGTAGCTAATCCCACTCGAACGCAATAGATAAGGGTTACCAGGACATGACTCTAGGCACCCGGTGTTCCCCGTTAAGGGCTGACTAGCTCAAACATGGCACATCGGTTTCATGTATCAAACAAGCTCATCCATAGGTTTCGCTCGTAACTTTCTCAAACGCAGTCGGATTGACTTCAAGCTTTCGCCGTTAGCTTCATATTTAGTTCTTGCTCGCGCCTTTCCGCTCCACATATAGCTACTTTGTGAGATGACAATTTCTCCCTTTGGCCCAATTTGGATAATTTCTTCTTCTTTCCTCCATGCGACTCCATTGCACCTAATAAACTCAAAAGCACGCGTAAAGTACATAATTCACACGAAAAATAGCAAAGAAAGCATAAACTCTATATAGTAAATACGGTGTATTCTACACCTATCATCGATCCGTGCCGTGGGATAACGAAATCGATGGTTGTAGTTATCCAGATACACAACACCACTTCTTTTTATACTCTATATATATATATATATAATTACTCGGAGATAGTCGACCATCGTTGGATGGAAAGACCATCGAGCAATGGAATCTCTATCACTAGATAAACACTTCATCGCATATGCCATATGTTATTTACGACATATATGCATATGAGTTTAGTATAGATCCTCTGTACCCAAAAATCCATGTGCCCTCTGTCGCCATTCAAATAATGACACGTTTCATACCTATTTTACCATAACGAAATTCATATATTCCTTCCATATATGTCGCGTCTTCATCTTTATGTCTCCATCTTTACTATTTATGGAAAAAAATTAAAAACAAAAATAAGATAAACTAGTTCTACTTCGTCTTTAAATCATGCATGATCGAAAGCAAACAACATATCATATAAGATGATAGTATATAACTGGTATACATCTAACTTACTAATACAGTGAGTATTGTTGATAAACAATAGGAAATACTCCTAACAAATTGTTAAATCATCTAAAATAAATTATATACCTAAAACATTTTAATAAACTTGATATCAAATTTAAAGAGGATTTAACTTAATCATCACGACAAACTCGATAACAAATTTAATGGGGATTTATCTTAATCATCATGAATCAGCTGTTCAATAAAATATCATCATCGAATCAATCAAACTCTTCCCATAGAAACTCAAGGGATTTTCAAATGAAATGGAGTATACATTTTAAGAGTAATAAATCATTTACTTTCCTCATTAAATCCAATTTCCCAAAATCTCTTTACGTAAATTAAGGGAGATGAATAAGGTAAGAATATGATTAGTTATGCCTATACAAGTGTCAAGAGCTGATTAGGGGCACGGAGGGTACAGGGGTTTTTGGGTACAGAGGATTGCGGTTGTGGGTACAGATCCTTTGTACTCAAAAACCCATGTGCCCTACGTGCGGCCATTCAAATAATGACATGTTTCTTACCTATTTTACCATAACGAAATTCATATATTTCTTCCATATATGTCGCGTCTTCATCTTTATGTCTCCATCTTTACTATTTATGGAAAAAATTAAAAACAAAAATAAGATAAACTAGTTTTACTTCGTCTTTAAATCATGCATGATCGAAAGCAAACAACATATCATATAAGATGATATTATATAACTGGTATACATCTAACTTACTAATACAGTGAGTATTGTTGATAAACAATAGGAAATACTCCTAACAAATTGTTAAATCATCTAAAAGAAACTATATACCTAAAACGTTTTAATAAACTTGATATCAAATTTAAAGAGGATTTAACTTAATCATCACGACAAACTTCGATAACAAATTTAATGGGGATTTATCTTAATCATCATGAATCAGCTTGCAATAAAATATAATCATCGAATCAATCAAACTCTTCCCATAGAAACTCAAGGGATTTGCAAATGAAATGCAGATACATTTTTAAGAGGGAATAATAAATCATTTGCTTTCCTCATTAAATCCAATTTCCCAAAATCTCTTTCTGTAATTAAGGGAGATGAATAAGGTAAGAATGTGATTATTTATGCCTATACAAGTGTTGAGAGTTACTTAGGGGGTACAGAGGGTACAAGGGTTTTTGGGTACAGAGGATTGCGGCCATGAGTTTGGCAGTTTGGCATACCCATAGTGGGTACATATACTAGTGATTATTTTCGCCTTTATGGTGAAATGCACTTTTTGCACTGTCTGTGTAGATGCAATATCTTGTTTGCACCATTTATGAATGAAATTCGCAAGTGCAACACCTAGTTAGCACAATATTTTCATATTAATCCACAGGTTTAGATAAGAATAAGTAATTGGGGGAGATGGGAATTAATTGGGGGATATAACTACAGGACAAAAAAGGTGTCCCAATAGCAATTCTGGGTGACCCCCTATGTAATTATTTTTTTAATTCCTAATTTAGCCCCCACTAATCAGGATTATTGATTAATTATAATTAGTAAAATATTAAGTATTTGGTGGATAAGTTAGTGTATATTTATTTTTATTTGAATTTGTGTGGGTTAGTTGAGAGTAGAAGGAGGGAAAATGGTTTTTGAGTGGAATTTTTTTTTTGGAAAATGGAAGATGATTGTGATGAGAGAATTCTTGCTAAGAGGTTGAAAATTTGATTTTTTTCTTTGAATCCACCATTGTTGCGGCTGAAAAAGCTTGGTGCCGCCATGGTATTCAACAAAAAACCATCTTAGGCATTTCTTTGGAAATTTTCATAAATTGTTTGCCACAAAAATTTTTTCGGTTTTAATCTTGAAAACCTATTTTTCGGTTTTAATCGATTACTTCCCAAGACATTATCGATTTTCGAGCATCCTAACTACTTCCGGCATGGTTTTTGCTTAAATTTCTATGTCGAACATGATGAAAAGTATCCGAGAAAATTGATTTTTTTCACTTAACTACCGGCATTGATATATTTACATCCCGAGCATCTCGTCATTTAGTTCCGGCATTGAATTTCATCACTTACGGCGTGGTCTTCATCATTTCCGACATGTTCTTCATCACTTCCGGCGTGGTATTCATCCTAAATAACCATGTCGGAACATGATGAAAAGTATCCAGAAAATTGATTTTTTTTTCACTTGACTACCGGCATTGATAGATTTATATCGAGCATGCGGCATTGAGTTCGACATTGAATTTCATCACTTAGGCATGGTCTTCATCACTTCCTACGTGACCTTCATCATTTCAGACATGTTCTTCATCACTTAGGCATGGTCTTCATCACTTCCTAGGGTGGTCTTCATCATTTCCGGCATGTTCTTTATCATTTCCGACATGTTCTTCATCACTTCCTAGAGAAAGAAGATAATTTGAAAGGAAATGGGAAAATTTAGAATTTGAAAGAGAATGGGGAACATTTGGGTTTCAAAGTTTTAACCCTAAAAAGATTAATAAGAAGTGGAGATGGAAATGGGGAATATGATTTTGTTTTTTTATTTTAAGTTTTTTTTTTTTTATTTTGAGGGAAGGGTGTTTTAGTATTTTCGCCCCCAAAAGTCACCCCTTAGCACACACCATGGATTGGGGGAAGTAATTCATATCCCCCAATTAGTTTTTATATCCCCCAATTAATTGTTCTTAGATAATTATTAAAATTTATACAGTAATTTTTCTCATTAAAATTTATACAGTAGTTTTTCTCAAAAAGTAAGGGGTAACATAGGAAAAGAGGTATTTGCTTAATAAGATACTTCCCTTCTCAGCCCATATAAGTTGGAGTGTCGGACTAGAATTTTCTATTTTAATATAATGCTCTCGTTAAAATAATAGAATTTTACCTTCAGCTCAGGCTTTAGTCCTTAGTGCTTAAATAATAAATTCGATAATATTAATATTATAAAATAATAAATTCTAAAAATTTATCTTACACATTATTATGTCCCAACAACTATATAAAATAATAACTCGATTAGAAAATAAAAAATAATTTTCATACATATCAAATTTATATGTAAATTGCATGTTAAATGCTATTTCTCGGACTGATTTTGCATATTTACGGTGAAATAGAAGATGTTTTGTTCTTTGGTAAAAGTAAAATCACTTATAAAATAAAAGTGTTTCTGCTTCTTGGGTATATAATTCAGTCAAAAGTGAATGGGACAACAAGATGTTTCACTCAAAACATATGCGAGAGAGAAGTTTCTTTTCACATAAAAGAAGTTTCACTCGAGTTCTTCACCCAACTCTCTCTGGATTCTGGATTATCTAATTGATTGAATTACGCACAACGTTTGATATTTCTATTGTATAAACAAATATAATGCAGAACTTTTGTTAGCGGGGAAACCACAAATGCAAAAAAAACCCGGGACCTAGCACAAACTACATCACCCCACCCTAGAATTCTAAAATTTTATTATTTAATAAAGGCGAATTTTGAGTACCGAACTCACATTTCTAAAACGAATTATACATATGTATACATTCAGAACAAAAACCGTTAGCACTTTCTCGACTTGAATTCGACTGTCCAGGATCCAAATAATTCCGTATGTATGCATGGAACTACTCCTCGTACCCCGAATTGCTAACTAGGCTCTAGGTAAAGTCGTAAAGGTGAAAGACACTTGCAGTTCGCGTAAAATGAGTCTTAAACTTTGACTTAAAGTTGAAACACTGATCAATTATGTGAAGAATCTCCCATAACAACATTTGTATACAAGAAGAATCTGACGAGTATCTTATGACTAGTTGCTTTAATCCATACTCCCTCCGTCCCAAACTAGATGACCTAGTTAGTTTAAGAAATGCAACAATAATATAAATTAAAGAATAAAAGACAACAAGCTAAGCACTTTGAGTATACCATGTAAAATGCCTTTTTTGTGAAGCTCTCGATACAATTTGTGTGGTTTAGAGCTTGTCCCTTTCTCGCAGATATGGATTGCTGCATCACGGAAAACTCTATAAAACTTGGACAACTAACATAGGCCAGATCTGCGACAATTAATCCAGACCTTTAATTATTTTCATCTTCACCCCATTATCAATCTCAATGCTACAGTCATTCCACTCTTCATCATTAAGATTGTAACACTTCATGTCTCATATCTGGACCAGTCCCCACTGTCCCCATTGTAAAAAGGTCGGGGTTGGTCCAGGTATGGGACATGACGTGTCACAATCTTAATGGTGAAGAGGGGAATGACTCTAATATTGTAATTCGTAATGGGGTGAAGATCAAAGGTCTGGATTGATTGTCCCAGATCTGGCCCATGTTAGGTGTCTCAGTTGTAGAGTTCTACATTAATAGCTACTGAATTCTGGGATCATCCCGAGGAGAGCAGCTAACAAAGCTACAGATTGGTTGTCCCAAATCTGTCCCATGTTAGTTGTCCCAGTTGTAGAGTTTTCCATTAATAGTTGTTGAATTATGGGATCATCCTGAGGAGAGCAGCAATTGATGGAAACTACCATTATTACAGGATCAATAAACTCAACTCTTCATGACTGACAACTTTTCCATTTGGTTGAATACTGATTCCTTAACATTGAACTTTCACAAGAATGATTTCCTGGAGAAAAAATTATGTAATATGTAAGAACCATAGTTAAGTATGAATAATACGAAAAGAATTTGAAAATGTACAGACCAGAAGCGGTATCTAGAGTGAGTGTCCAGCCTATCTTGAGAAGAAAATCCTAGATCTGCTGGGAATCAAAAATCCGGATGTGCGGATATTGGAGCTCTTGAAACGTTCGGTAGAATATCGGGAGAACATTAGCGATTAAATTGTTTTTACTCGCGGTTTTCATGTGGTTTTGTGGGACGGTTCACTAAGAATTTTGTAGATGAATATAATAATGACTTACCAAAAGATCGTTTTCTTTTCCCTATTTTTGACTAATCTAGTCTCGATCAATGTTCTCTAACTATTTCTCCTTCTAGGAGCATACTTCAGAAGAGTTGCAACCCTCGTAATGAACGGAAAGAATTTTGCTCTAGCAGCATCGACCAAAGCCATTGTCCATATGTGATGTCAAACGTTTTAGTTATCAGGAATATATTTCCATTTTAGTATGTTCTTTGCTTAAATCTTCGGGGAGAGTAGGACATCTTTCAGTTTTTATAATTACTTATATACTTGTCCTAAGATGTGTATTTTTGGCGCGGATATATTTCTTTTGACACGAGAATATGAAGAATCTCTATATTTATGGAATTTCTAAGAATCTCCGTAGATCAAAAATTTCTTCCTCCAGCTTAAGAAAAATTGAAGAAACTAGAGTATATATACCTAATTCAAACTGCATACCATCCACTGTATCCATCACTACCAGGTAGTTTTCTTGTTTTATTTGATTTGATACAAATTAGATAATAATATACGGTAAGTCTTGTTACAGTTATCAGAAAAATGGAATCAGGTTCTATGTTTTCTTTTATTTTGATCAACCAGTATATTATATAAGGACAAATGGCTGTGGTCGGTACTGCTAGATCAAGTTTGCTCTAGCACTTTTTCCTTAATGAACCCACACGTAATTAGTAAACATTTGGAGTGGAGATCTATTTTCTTGTATGTGTGTCGAGTGAAACATTGAGTTTGCACCTTTATTTCGCCACCAGACTTAGAACTGGGTTACTTTACACAGAATCTAAATAACCTCATTTCTGGTGTAGTAAACCGATTTGGCGTTTTACCTCTCTTTTAGTGAGAAAAAAATAATAATCTTCATCATCAGGGTGATTTTGCTTTACATTAATTTAGGGCACTTCCAAGAAATGTAGTTTCCCGTTATTTATCATAATAAGCATGCCCAATTTGCTCATACAAATCTATAATACAAATTACAAAACAGAAAGGGTTTTTGAGGTTTTTGAGCTTTGGATGGTCGGATAACATTTTAAGATACAAACGTTGTATTCGACCAACCCAATTTCATCATAACAAAAGACATCCGACAGATGTGACATTTGTAACCTCCTTCCATTATGAATATGAATTTATTGCTCTTTAATTAGTTGTTCACCTCATAACTTGAGATAAAATTTAAAAAAAAAAAAAAGGTGGTTGGGAAGTCATATTTTGGCGAAAAGACATTATAATGAAGTCATATTGTTTTTTTGGTGGTGGCAAGGTAAATTGAGAAGTGACATATAAATATCGGTGGTGCTATTCACAACTCTAAAACACCACTCTACTCACAGCTCAACAACATCTAAGCCCTACATCTTTCAAATGGTGGACCCTTTTAGGCTTTTACCGTTTGAAATGGTTTTTGAAGACAATGCCTCAACAACATCCAAGTAAAAACGGTGAACCCTCAACAACATCCAAGTAAGGCCGGGAAATATAAGACAATGCCTTTCGGATACAAAAATTCTTCACATACCGCCCTAAAAACACTTCAAAAACCGTCCCCTCTCACATTCTAAAAATGGTGGGCCCCAAAAGCGGGACCCCGTTAAACTCAAGGATGCGGGGTCCGCCCTCATGTGAGAGGGCGGTTTTTACCTTGTCAAGATAGGCGGTATATGTAGAACAGTAGAAGAGCCGGTTCGGATACATAGATTTTCAGCGCTTCTAAACGTACCGCCCAAATAAACAGAAGCAAAACCGCTCTCTCACATTGCAGCTGGGCCATGCCCTGGGGAGATTAGCAGGGGGCCACTTATGGGCCCCACTATCAAAAGAAATGTGAGAGCACGGTTTTTATTATTTTTTCTTCACGATACGTTTAGATTTTTCGTAGATTTTTTATGTTGAAATTTCCGTAAATTCTAGGTTTCCTCAACGTAAATTCTACCTTTTGATTACGTTAAGATCCATCATCTACAACCAATGTGTCGTGAGAAATCCATCATGACACGGTATGGATTTGGACCCATAGATTGATGTCTGCTTGCCAGTTCCCCTGGTCTATACTAGGGTATCTTCTCTCTAGATGACACGATAAGACCCTTCAAGGCATAGTACTTGATTTCGAGGTAGTAGGCTGACCCCTATGATCATCAGAAAAGACATTTGCTTTTCTCCCTCTCTTTTTGACAAGGTTTTGGGACATGGCTAATAACTAACTACTAGGTCTAGGATTTGACGGGATTTTAGAGAGAGAATCAAAGGCCTTAACATCTTATCCTCTGCAATCTGCATTGATAAGGGATGATTATGTAAGCCTCCTCCATCGGTGCCTTAAAATGCTGCAAAGGATGATGGGAAGTTGGAACTTGTAGAGTTGGAGATCCACGTTCATCATTTCAGGGTTAAAAAAAGAAAGGGTAGAAAGATAAATGCTATACACACTTACATTATAATTTTACATTTGTATTTGATGTTTAATGTGCAAAATACGCCAGTCTTTTCATGTGCAATATTAGCTAATCACTTCGTACTTTCGTAATAATTGATGTGCACGTTAAGTTTTCCTCTTTGTAGGTGTAGGCTCTTATTAGCACGATTCATCCACATAGGACAAAAGGATCTCAGGCAATCCTTAACTGTTAATCCTTTAAAATAATCTTGCAATGAAGTCCATCAATTTAACTGTTATCTTAATTAAATTTTCGTATAAGTGATTTTTTTAATTAAATTTCCGTACAATTGATATAGTCTAACCGCGATAAACAAATGTTCGACAAATGAATAACCTCGTCAAATGAATAATATTTTTTCTCTGTTCATACTTGGATAGAGGGGCTAAATGCCAAAATAATTGGGCAAAAGGGCTAAATGAATAACTTCGTTAAATGCATTAATGAATTAAAAAGAATTTACACTTTAAAGGCCCAATGAAAATATAAATGAACAATCACTAAATTTCATATAAATATATATAGGGGAAAAATATTTCTAGTTAGCGGTGGATATCTTTGACCACTGATAATGCCCAAAAAAACGCTTAATTTATCAATTATCAACGAAATATTTTAAGAATATTTTTGTAAATATTCATATATTAAATAAGGTTAATTTAGTCATGTTAAAAATGTGAAAATTTAAATTCAATCTAAACTATTAATCTTAACCGTAGATCTTATGTTTTTGGGCTACAGATATATACTATTTTAATGACGGGTTTCTAGAAGAGAGAGGAACCATACATGGGTTCCTTAGAAATTTCCTCAATATATATATAAACCAAAATACTTTATCCAATCAATAATGCTCGTACAAAAAGTCATTTATTCTTAAGAAAATGCATCAAAAGTTGATTGTTTTTTCCTTACGCCTTGTTATGATTGTAAAATTTCGGCATCTTTATAAAAATAAAACTAAATATGCATACTTGGGAAAAATCATTCAATACGACTCCTTTCAATCCTTAGGCATGTCCCTATGGAGGGTGGTATAAAAGTTGTTTTGCCATTCCATGTGGCATGGCAAACTAGTTTCCCCACCATGGTAAAAGTGGAAAATTCTAATAAACTAGTATATTTATTATGTTTTATGGGACCCATATTAATAAAAATATGCTTGTTTAGGTTTGCTGGGTCTTTCTTAAATTTTTGGGATTGTATAATATTTTGTGGGATGTTTTTATAATAAAATCTGTTATAAAAACTAAAATGTAGGAGAGAAGAAAAAATATAACACTAAAATATTAATCAACCTTGATATTAGTAACCCAAATATGTACGATCGCAAAAATCATCATGTATGGTTATCCGATCTTATTTTAGTTTCCCATGACACAAAGCAGATCTTTTGGTACACTGCTAAATATATAGTCCTGATGTGATTTTAACAAGTTGTAGAAAATGGTAGTAAAGTTCGTTCAACTCGGGCTTGTAAAGATTTGGTTTCAGAATTTAATAATAGAAAATATATACAAAAGGGTTGTCACAATATCGAGAGGTACCGAGACTCAGGGTTCCACCAATTCTCATTCATGCGATTCTTATATTTATCCTAGACAATTATAGCTCAAACAATAAAATATTGACTCTATGTCTTTGCCAAGGTAGATTTTTAAAAGATTAATTGTAAATCACAAGCATGACGCATCAAAAGTACTAAAACTAAGCATACGTCATCAAACGAAATCACAACTAATTAGTGAAAATCATAAAACAATTAAATCAAGTGCAAGAAGTCATATTAGAAATAAATAGAATTACCACATGCATGAAAATTAGCTTCCTCCTTTGTCCCAGTGTTGGGGTTTAGCTCCTCATATTATTCACGTGCTCAAAATAATAGTTCATAGCTCAAATAGGTGAAAAACAAGAGAAAACTAATGACTCAGATACAGTTCGCAACGTCGAAAAGGCGTTACAAGCAAATTCTGAAGAAATAAGTCTGCACGTTAAACGATACAAGGGTTCTACTTGTTGAACAAATGATAGTTTTACTCACATTGTTCTCTGTGCGTCAATGTTCTTCGTGTTCTAGGGTTCTTGCGAGCAGAAAAGCTTTTCCTGCACTCCTCCGATTCTTCTCTGCAGCTTCTCCCGTACCTCTGTCCGGTCCCCCAAAGTCTCCACACCTAGGACTCGATCCAATATATATATACACTACAGCACCGATTAAATCTCCCCTTTTCTTTCACCTCAAGCTACGGGAAAAATCTTTATTTTTATTCTTCACGTGTTTCCCTGTATCACCGAGACTCAACAGAATCTTCCCTTTATTTTCTCACGCGTATTCTGAGTTAACTTGTAAACTCAAACTTCCCGATTAATCAAAACTTCCCATACTTGACAAACCTGCACGTAACTTCCAAACCCGATATCTCCTCAGCTCTGTTTTGTCGAGAAAGCTCCTTTTGTTTACAAATACAAATCCCTTACCAACCCGGGTTTGATGAAGCATGCTAATCACCGTGCGATCCCATGAAAATAGTCGAGTAAATCTTTCCCAAATATCTTCCAAGTAAATACGCAAATAAAACTCTTTCCTCCCCTGATTCACGTAAACCCAATGATGCAGCCAAGTTCGATCGATTCTAATAGACCTAACAACCCTGTTTAGTCCAAACAGGGCCTAAGCAAACGAAATCTGTGATTGAATCTCGCTAACCCACTTCCAAAATTCGATCAAACTTTTACGCAGGTGAAAGCAATATTTCACCAAATTCTGGTTTTCAAAAGCTAGGAGATGGAGTGCCCCTATCCAACTCCGTGGTGCCTTTAACACTTGGGGTGTCCTGGGTGTAAATAGCAGTTGGGCTACCCCTTATCAAATGAGGTGCCCCTTATCCAAATCTTGGGTCCATTTAGCACTTTTCTCCGTCGCAAATACACTTTTTTCGAGCCAATTTTGTGCTTATTTTCCTCAAAACACCTACAAAGACATAAAAAGCCATAATAAATACAAATCGAGCACTAACAATATATACAATTGAGATTATATCGGACACAAAAATGTAATACATCAAATGCCCCAAACTTATTATTTGCTAGTCCTCGAGCAAATCAAATCTTGAAAATAAAATCCTAACTCACTGCCGCATGCATCGTCGATTGCATTTAGCGTATGCAATAAGCCTTTAAACTCCTAGGTGGGTTTACCAGAGGTATACCCACAAAACCTTTACACTCCAGACCCTAATGATCTACGCAAAACCTTGGAAGGCACTAAAAAATCTCCTTGGTTGGCATACTTATTGACTACAAGAGGAAGTACCCCGATGCGAAATTCCAATTGTTGTACACGAGTTTGCACTCAAGCATACTAAAATTCATATATAAGTCACAGAGCTCTACTCAGATAGTCGCACTATGGACATCAATATCCGGAGTCAAAACTAATCACATGGATAGATCAAGAAGATGGATATAGAGAAAAACATAGATGGTTTTTATGTTTACTAAGTGAATGGTGTTTCCCATATCTGTCTGAAGGCCTCCGCCAAAATGAACCTATTCTAATGGACTGAGATACTAGTCTGACTAATATCAACTCACTGGCATATACAAGGGAACCAGTGTTCGATAATCCTAACTCTAGGTCAACACAACCGGCATATACAAGGGTTCCAGGTGGTCGACTTTATTGAATTTATTCGGTTGGTCGGATAGTGCGTCTCACTTTCTTTTTCTTTTCTTTTTTCTTTTTTTTTTTCTTTTCAACTTTTTTTTTTTCAACTTTTTTTTTTTCAACTTTTTTTTTTTGGTATCTCAATCACTCTAATTCACCCTAGCATCGGTAACAACTTGATTCGTGGGCCCCACCTAATCACTTAGAGAAACATAGTTTAAAAACAAAACAAAATAAAAAAAATAAGTGAAAAGGACTCAACGAGATTGGTGAAACTATCATGTTATTTCTAACACCTGAGCTCTGTGCTTTTATGAATAGACTCTTTAGATGTTGCCATCTAATCAGATTGGTTCCTCAACTCCTACAACCAAAATGCTTCCATCCACTTAGATTGGGTAGTGTCATCCTTAATAAACATAAATTTCTAGGCTCTGGAGTTTAATAATGCAACTAAAAGTTTCTCCCATACCCCCAAACTTAAATCTAACATTGTCCTCAATGTTCTAAAGATAAAATTAAAAGCATGAACAAGGAGAAACTGTTACCATTTGAAGTAAAAGAGTTAAGGAAGATATTACCGTGTCGCATGAATATTGGGTTACCTCCCAAGAAGTGCTAAGTTTAAAGTCTTCAGCCAGACTAAGAAAGGATTAGTCACCTCATAAAATCATAAAGTAATAGCCTAAATTTACAGGTCATTAAAACCAAATAGAGCTATCACAAGTAAAAGGAATCTGCAACATGCCAAATAAAGCACACCCTTGTCTAGTTTCTGTTTAAGACAACAACATCTAGGCAGGTTCGAGTTCGGGCCTACTCTATAACTGGTCGAGATAAAATATTTTCATGTCTTTGGAATTCCTCAAAGCTAAGATCCTGGTTCCCAGTTGTAAAATCTGAAAAACTCAAATAAGAACTTAGAAGCACATAATAATAACTTTGAATAATTGCGGATCCTTAAAGTCAATCGGTTTTGACTCACACATTTGACCACGATGAAATTGGCGGTCAATCATAAGAAAAATGTGTCGATACTAATCTCCTAAAGTACTTAGGCTCGATCGACACATTTGAAACTCATACGTTCCCACATTTGGTTGAAAAATATTTGGTGGGAAAACAAAGTCAATCTGGTATCATATCCTGGATAAACCACATCAACCCGAGGATGGGTTTCTAACAACTGAGCTGCTCTATGAAGATACTCTTGTGAAATGGTAGAGGCATATATTCCAAGTCCACCCCAAACTTAGAATTTTGGGTGTCTCTAAATAGACTAGTCACAATATTCCTAATTTGAGACCATCGGGTTCTGAAAAGGTCAATTGCTTTATCTAAGTTATAATCGGGTGGTTCATCTTCTAAATGCATCCGATGCTTACACAAAGTAGGACTTATGTCCTTAATATCCTCTATGGTCCACCCTAAAGCTTCCTTATTGTTTTGAAGCACGGTCACCGGCCTACTCTCTGATCATTATCCAAATCGGAAGCTATAATAACGGGGAAAGTCTCGAGATGGGCCTAAAAATGCATAGTTAGGGTCCAACTTAGGAGGCTCTTCTAAACAAGGGATTAAGGTAGACTCGAAATAATGTTTTAAACCTAGCTTTCCATGTATCGGTATCTAACATAGGAATAGAATCCAATGAGCATTTACTTGTTCAATGTTGCTATCATCGCCAGAAATCCATGCTAAAATGGGCTAGACAACTCTCTAATGGATCTTAGATATGATGTTTGGTAATGACTCTTGAACTAAGGTTCCTATCATGTTCACCTCTTCAATGCATGTGTCATCTAGCTCGAATGCGGCTTATTGACATTAAAAATATTCAACTCAATAGTCATATTACCAAAAGATAGATTCAAATACCATTTCGACGAGTTTATGATCGCATTAGGCGTAGCTAAAAATGGGCGACCTAAAATCACGCAGTATACGGTTCTCTGGGTCGGGACGGGTTGGGTATCTAAGACCACGAAATCTACGGGATAAATAAACTTGTCGACCTCAATAAGAACATCCTCTATCACACCACGAGGAATTTTTAACGAGACCTATCAATAATCTGCAGGTGTTATCTTGGTAGGTTTCAATTCACCAAGTCCTAGCTGTAAGTACACATGGTACGGTAAGTTCACACTAGCTCTAAGTCAAGTAAAGCTTTATCTACCCGATGTTTTCCTATCGTGCAAGCAATGGTAGGGGCACATGGGTCTTTATATTTAGGAGTTGTGTTGTTCTGAATGATCGAACTTACATGACTAGCTAAAAAGGATTTTTTAGGGACACTAAGCTTGCGCTTTCGTGTACACATATCCTTAAGGAATTTGACATAAGGCGGAAGTTGCCTAATTGTTTCTAGTAATGGAAGGTTTATGGTAACTTTCTTAAAAACCTCCATTATGTCATTAAAGTTGGATTCACTCTTTGTTGGTACTAATAGTCAGGGAAATGGGGCTCTAGGCATAAAATAGGGCCTCTCGGAACCAAATTGGCATCATCGAGAGATTTTATCGGTCTCTCGCCTATGGATGGTCCCGAGGGGTGAACTACAAGATGCTCACTATCTGGTCATGGTTACACGATTGTCTACTACTCTACCACTCCTAAGGGTTCTAATTGAATTCAACCGATGTGATGGTTTTTCACCTACTTCATGAACTCCTCTAGGGTTAGGTTGTGTTTGACTAGGGAACCTACCTTTTTCTCTCAAGGACTCATTTATCAGACTAACCTGCGTTTTTAACTCGGCAATAGCTTGACTATTTTGTTGCCCTATCCTGTTACTAGCTTCTACGCTTTGTGAAAGCAATTGGTGCATCTTTTCAAGTGTTTGAATAAATGAGGCAAGAGTTTCTTCTAGACTTAAAATTTTCTTATCGGACCGATTTTGAAACCGAGCTACTCTGAAGGATTCTTAGTATAGCCAAAACACAGGGGAGCATTCGAATTACTAAATCGACCTTGATTCTCGTCCTTAGACCATGAGAGGTTCGGATGGTTTCTCCAACCGAGTTATAGGTTTCTAAATATGGGTCAAACTTTTGACGGTTATCAAATCTAGTGTTATTATTATAAAGAGCATTGGCTTTCTCTTCAATTATCGGCCTTCCCAAAAAGGCTCTACTCTACCACTAGTGTGACCCAATTCTAAAGCTTCTAACCTTTTAGCTATTGCTGCCAATTTTGGCATCCGATTCAAATCCTCCTTCTAGCCTATTAACGTTTCCTCTTCCTAAGAATTGTTTTCTTGGGTTCCCTACTATTTTCCCATTGTTGGGTCTTTTCGAGCGATTTCGTGCAAATATGTCATCGCCTGATCAACTATTTGGTTTTCAAACCCACTTTACACATAGATTCTACGTGGTCATAGTAGAATAATCTAAACCCTCATAAAGGATCCGAACTAACCTAACCTTTTCTAGACCATGATGAGGACATTGGGCTAACAAATCATTGAACCTTTCCAAATACCTATAAAAAGATTCTCCCTCCCGTTGAGAAAACGTGCGGATTTGCATCCTAATAGACGATGTTTTGTGCCTAGGGAAAAACTTGTTCAAAAAGGCGGATGTAAGTTGTTCATATGTTTCGATTGAACCGAAGCCAAACTATATAGCCACGATTTGGATTTATCTTTCAAGGAAAAAGGAATAACCCGAGTTTCAAAGCATCATCATCCGTGGTTTCTAATCTTTAGGTACTACAAATTTCCTCAAAGTCCCTAACATGGAAATAGGGGTTTTCATTTTCTTTCCCTAAGAAGATTGGGAGTAGCTATAAGGTCCCGGGTTTAAGTTCATAAGTTGCTTCCCTGTTTCAGCCTAACCCGATACACGAGGGACGAGTAGTCCTAGTTGGATTCAACAAAGCTTTCAAAGTTGCCATTTAAACACTATCGGAATATTAGGGATTGTCTCCTCAAACTGAGGTTCAAAAACGGACTCTTCAAAAATCGGACTTTCTAAATTGAGGTAATCGAGACGCTTAGAATTACTAGGTTTCTCTTTAAAAAATCTACCTAGGGTGTCTCTTTTACGTTCAGGCATGCAAAAGAATAAGGAAGGGGATTCTATGCAATCACAAATCAAGGCTGACTCAACCAGAAGCAAACCTAGAGATTTCTAGCAAACAAAAAGCATGATGGCTCCACTTAGATTGTTTCTAGACCAGCTTCTAATCCTTCGAAAGGGAATTCGTTACAATTTAAGCAAACCCTTCGGAATCAATCCAGGAGTCAAAGTAAGTTGAATAGAGGCGAGGGAAGCTCGGTGGAGCTTTGATTCCCAAGGCCTCACCGGAATTACAATGCGCCGCAGTCACACATTCAACTCACGAAAACCTTCATGAACTTCGAAGTGTGCTTAAAAGAGTAACCAATATTTTTTCGAATGACTTTCCTATTAAGCTCGTTACCCGATCTCGGTCTTGTTCTAGTGAAAATTTTAAGGCTTAGGTTCGCGTAGGTTACGTGTTCCTAAGGCGGACAAGAAGAGAACGGTGATTAAATCCGAACCCTTATCTTGTATGGCCGAGGCCTTGCCCTTTACTAGAAAATTAAAGCGGCGTATTCAAGTCCTCGGCATATATGCAAACGAAGGAGTCCGAGTAACTCGGCGACGGGAGATTCGCGAGTGTTTGGGAGTCTTACCTCCGTTCCGGACGGGGGATGAATCGGTTGTAGTCGACTCGGGCCACCGACTCCTATGTCGGTGTACGAACCCAGGTGCGAGACAATATCGTAATTGTCCTCCTTCTCTGCAAACAGTTTATATTTAAGACCACCCTTCTTTAAGGTTTAAAAATAATGTCCAAAGTCCCAAAAATGTCCAAAAAGTCCAAAAATAAAAAGAAAAATTACAAAAAAATAATTATAAACCCTAATACGGTTTTTAGAAAAACCCTAAAAAATAAATAAAAATAAAAATAAAATTCTTTCTCTTTTCCTTGTTTCTTTTCGCTTTGTCTTTGACTTCAAGTCTTTAATTATTCACCAAATCTTTGACTCAGCTTTCTTTTCAATCCGAGATCCAAATCTTGTAACCACAAGACAAATACCCAAGAAAACGTAAAATAGAACAAAAAAATAAAAACCTAAAAAAATAAAAATAAATCTAAAACCTAACCTAAACACAAGTCCGCGTCGGCAGCGCCAAAAATTGATGAGATTTTAACAAGTTGTAGAAAATGGTAGTAAAGTTCGTTCAACTCGGGCTTGTAAAGTTTGGTTTCAGAATTTAATAATAGAAAATATATACAAAAGGGTTGTCACAATATCGAGAGGTACCGAGACTCAGGGTTCCACCAATTCTCATTCATGCGATTCTTATATTTATCCTAGACAATTATAGCTCAAACAATAAAATATTGACTCTATGTCTTTGCCAAGGTAGATTTTTAAAAGATTAATTGTATATCACAAGCATGACGCATCAAAAGTACTAAAACTAAGCATACGTCATCAAACGAAATCACAACTAATTAGTGAAAATCATAAAACGATTAAATCAAGTGCAAGAAGTCATATAAGAAATAAATAGAATTACCACATGCATGAAAATTAGCTTCCTCCTTTGTCCAAGTGTTGGGGTTTAGCTCCTCATATTATTCACGTGCTCAAAATAATAGTTCATAGCTCAAATAGGTGAAAAACAAGATAAAACTAATGACTCAGACAGATTCGCAACGCTAAAAGGCGTTACAAACAAATTACGTAAGAAATAAGTCTGCGCTGTTAAACAATACAAGGGTTCCACCGTTGAACAACGATAGTTTTCTCGCGATCGTTCTCTGTGCGTCAATGTTCTTCGTGTTCTAGGGTTCTTGCAGCAGCAGAAAAGCTTTTCCCGCACTCCTCCGATTCTTCTCTGCATCTTCTCCCGTACCTCTGTCCGGTCCCCCAAAGTCTCCACACCTCTCTAGGACTCGACCCAATGTATTTATACACTACAGCACCGATTAAATCTCCCCTTTTCTTTCACCTCAAGCTACGGGAAAAATATTTCTTTTTATTCTTCACGTGTTTCCCTGTATCACCGAGACTCAACAGAATCTTCCCTTTATTCTCTCACGCGTATTCTAAGTAAACTTGTAAACTCAAACTTCCCTGATTAATCAAAACTTCCCATACTTGATAAACCTGCACGTAACTTCCAAACCCGATATCTCCTCAGCTCTGTTTTGTCGAAAGCTCCTTTTGTTTACAAATACAAATCCCTTACCAACCCGGTTTGATGAAGCATGCTAATCACCGTGCGATCCCATGAAAATAGCCGAAAATCTTTCCCAAATGTCTTCCAAGTAAATACGCAAATAAAACTCTTTCCTCCCCTGATTCACATAAACCCAATGATGCAGCCCAGTTCGATCGATTCTAATAGACCTAACAACCCTGTTTAGTCCAAACAGGGCCTAAGCAAACGAAATCTGTGATTGAATCTCGCTAACCCACTTCCAAAATTCGATCAAACTTTTACGCAGGTGAAAGCAATATTTCCCGCCAAATTCTGGTTTTCAAAAGCTAGGAGATGGAGTGCCCCTATCCAACTCCAGGGTGCCTTTAACACTTGGGGTGTCCTGGGTGTAAATAGCAGTTGGGCTACCCCTTAGCAAATGAGGTGCCCCTTATCCAAATCTTGGGTCCATTTAGCACTTTTCTCCGGCGAGCGCAAATACACTTTTCGAGCCAATTTCGCCGCAAAAGCTTATTTTCCTCAAAACACCTACAAAGACATATAAAGCCATAATAAATACAAAATCGAGCACTAACAATATATACAATTGAGATTATATCAGACACAAAAATGTGTCTATCAAATACCCCAAACTTATTATTTGCTAGTCCTCGAGCAAATCAAATCTTGAAAATAAAATCCAAACTCACTGTCGCAGGCATCGTCGATTGCATTTAGCATATGCAATAAGCCTTTAAACTCCTAGGTGGGTTTACCAGAGGTGTACCCACAAAACCTTTACACCTCAGGACCACTAATGATCTACATAAAACCTTGGAAGGCACTAAAAATCTCCTTGGTTGGCATACTTATTGACTACAAGAGGAAGTACCCTGATGCGAAATTCCAATTGTTGTACACGAGTTTGCACTCAAGCATACTAAAATTCATATATAAGTCATAGAGCTCTACTCAGATAGTCGCACTATGGACATCAATATCCGGAGTCAAAACTAATCACATGGATAGATCAAGAAGATGGATATAGAGAAAACATAGATGGTTTTGATGTTTACTAAGTGAATGGTGTTTCCCATATCTCATCAAAGGCCTCCCGCCAAAATGAACCTATTCTAATGGACTGAGATACTATGAGTAATCAGTGATGGATCAATGCATGTTTAGTTTTTTTTCCCTAGATTTCCAGATTCAGAGTCCCGGGATAGGTATTGTGAGTAGTCATAGACGCGGCGAAGCATGCTTCAGTTCACACTACAAGGTATTAACCAAAGTTCCGATCTACCAGATATGAGCCAAAACAAATCTTTTGGTACATTCCAGATTCAGGGTCTCAAGATAGATATTATGAGTAATCATAGGCGCGACGATGTATGTTTAGGTTTACACTACTCGATATTGACCTCCGTCATACATTCCGATTTACCAAATATGGGACAAAACATATCTTTTGGTACATTCCCAGATTTAAAGTCTCGAGATAGATATTATGAGTAATCATAGACGCGGAGATGCATGTCTAGGTTCACAGTATTCGGTATTGATATTCGACATACATTTCGATCTTCCAAATATTGGACAATGCCCTAACCCTTTGGTACATTGCCAGATTTATAATCCATGATAGATATTATGACTAATCATAAACGCAACGAGGCATGCTCTAGTTCACATTGCTCGGATTAACCTCCATCTAACATTCTTATATGCTTGATACGAGACAAAGCAGATTATCTGGTACAATGCTAGATTTAGGTTCTCGAGGTAGATATTACGAGTAATCATTGGCGGAATGATGCATGTTTAGGGTCACTCTACTAGGTATTGACCTCCGTTATACATTTCGATTTACCAGACAAAACATATTTTTCCTGCATTCCCAGATTTAGAGTCTCGTATAGATATTGTGAGTAATCATAGACACGACGATGTATTTTTAGGTTCACACTGCTCGATATTGACCTCCGTCATATTTCGATCTACCAGATATGGGATAAAACATATATTTTGGTACATTCCCAGATTTAGAGTCTCGGAGATAGATCGACGGGTAATCATAGGCGCTTAAACACATGGCTAGGTTCCTAGTTCTCGGTATTGGCATTCAATATACATTATGAGCTTCCAGATGTTGGACAAATCCCTAATCATTTCGTACGTTGCTAGATTTATAGTCCATGTAAGATATTACGACTAATCATAAAAGTGACGAGGCATGTTCCGGTTCACACTGCTCGGATTGACCTCTATCATACATTCTGATATACTCTAATAGATATGAGAACAATACAGATCATTTGGTAAATGTTAGATTTAGAATATCGAGGTAGATACAAACCTAAAGGTGAAACCTAAATTAGAGTATAAATTCAAACCTAAAGTTGAAACCCTAGACTTTCTTCATTTCCTTTTTCCTTTTCCATCTGCATTGCACACTAACTCTGTGAAGTACAACTACACTGAACCTAGGTCTCCAAATCCGAACCCAAGAATAATTCATAGAAAACCGATCATCAGAAAATCTTAATCCATCTGCTCCAAATCACGAGATCTGAAATGGCTCAGCTTTGTTAACAAATCACAAAAACTAACAACAACAATTCAATCGACATCTATTGGTATTGGAACGTGAGATTGTTAGTTGTTTTATTGGTTTTTTTTTTTTTTTTGATTTTTCACTCATTTCTGGTTAGGGGTTTTAGGTGTTAGGTATTGCGTTCAAACGGAGTTTAATTTATGATGTTAATCTAATCTTCCTAAACAATAACTTCAATGGAAAAGATCGGTGACTTTGAATGGTAATGACGTTTATTTATTTTAACATGATGATCACATTGATTGAATTCTGGTTCAAATTTACCCTATCAAGTTGAATTCGGTTTCAATTTTACATAAAAACATTAGGTTACTTGGTGGCACTGGCTATTTTTATATTTATTTTTGCCGAACGGCCCAGGAATTGGTTAGACATTTATTTTTGTGAATGTTCTTTTGATTAAACTTATACTTTGGTTCTCATTATACGGGTTATATTAATAATGGTTATATTTCAAATGCGGGATACATGCATGGTGTTTGATCGGGATACAACCTGGTGTTGCTCTATCAAACAAACATGTATCAGGATCCTTCATCAACCTCGGTTT
Source organism: Papaver armeniacum (assembly GCA_023531295.1). NCBI lineage: Eukaryota > Viridiplantae > Streptophyta > Magnoliopsida > Ranunculales > Papaveraceae > Papaver > Papaver armeniacum. Next base: position 124,985 of record JAJJWW010007685.1, on the reverse strand, counting down.
TTTTGGATACTGGACAACTATGTATTGAATTTATTACAAACTGTTCTTCGTTAGAGTTGACTTGTTTTTACTTGTTTATTTGGATACTGGACAACTATGTATTAAATTTATTACAAATTGTTCTTCGTTAGAGTTGACTTGTTTTTACTTGTTGCAGTCGTGGTGACGAGATGAGAGTAACTGCCGAAAATTATATTGGTTCAAATGGCAGGACGTTGTTACATCCGCCCCCGGCTTTGTATATCTTGAACCAAGATAATCTTCCGCAGTTTCACTCACTACTGACATAAGAACTACGTTAAATCTTATGTGGAAAAACTACTGTATGCTGTTTTTTACTGGTGATTTGGAAATAGTTTGCTTTTTTATTATGAAAAATGATTTTTGAATAGCTGGCCTCCTGTCTTCTATCAGTGAGTGAAATTTATTTACCTTTTAGGTCAGATCTACCATGATAATGGTTTTATTAAAACCCTGGTGCGGTTGAAATTCTCATATGGATGGATTCGATTTTCAACTGTACATAGATAAGCTTACTAAGAGCAGTTCCTATGGCAATGAACAAAAATAAAAATTTGTTGAGCCACGTGGATGAACAAACTGCATTCTCCACTATGGGAAACAAGGCAAAATGAACAAATATGATATTTTAGGGTCCCACTATTGATTTTATTAACATAAACTAATAAGAGTTGGGTCTCACTAATAATTTTATTTATATAAACTAATAAGAGTTTGGTCCCACAAATTATTTAACTAATAAAATAAATAATAAAAAATAAACCATAATTATAATATACAGGTTTTGGAGAGATAATATGTGAGGGGCGACATTCCTTCTGACTCCAGCGATCTTCCTTCCAACTCCGCGTCTATGGCACGATCGCCCGACTTTACCACAGACCTTGCTGGATGTTCCGACTCAATTTTCAAATCAACATATTTGTTGATTTGAACATCCATTTTCATGTTTGTTCATTCCATAGTGGGAGCAAAATGAACAAACTCTGAGTTTGTTCATTCCATAGGAATTGCCCTAATGTATTTAGTAAATAAAATCTCGGTGAACTGGCCCTTTTTTTTTTTTTTTTTTTTAATGTTGAACGTAACTTAGGAATGTTTGACGTGATCCCAGTGCTCACTACACTTCCGAAAATCACGTAGTGAATGCCACTTGTATTCTCCGTCATTATACCGCATTCCATTCCAAATGGACTTGGGAAGATTATTATTAAATAGGAACTGGTGTCAGGAAGTTAAGACATGCTTGACTAATTTAGATACGGGACGGCTAAATTGGATTACAATGACAGGTATAACATTTTTCAGTGTTGTTATTGGATTAGTCGGTGGTTAAGTGCTTAAATCAATTGGAATGCCTTTTCTTATACGGTAGAATTTTATCAACAAAATAGGTGTGCAGAAGTTTCTGTTTATTGATTTCAATCGAGTTTCTTCAGGGTTTTGGATTACCTGAATTGCAAAAAATGTTGGGTTAAGAGTCTTCATGTTTGTAATACAGCTTTCTGGTATTAGAGAGAGAGTTAAAGCACCAGCTGATCAACATTTTAGGAGAAAGTTAAAATACCAAATAAACGCCTGGTGGACAAATCACCTTACTTTTTATGTTCTTTAATGACTTGCCTCTCCATTGGGTTTTTACTAAGCTGCATCTTTCCTAATGTGTGGATTTCTTACTCAATGTAGATAGTCACTTCGTTTAACGAAGTTCGTTAGTTACGTATTCGTTGTAAAACTATATTATATTTTCCAGATAACATATTTGATGTAGAAAAAACAAATAATTACTTTCCCTACAATTACGGTTTGTAGTAATTGATTTTTTTTTAAATCACTCATTCTTTTTTTGGTTTACACATCAAATCCCCTAATCTCTTTTCTTTCCAGCAGTTCCCTAGAGTGTTTTCCTTGCCTCTCCAGGTGTAATTGTACACATCTAGTCTTTGACTTTGTTCTGAAATTTCTTAACCTCTATTAATTATAATGATTGAGTAAATGTGGAAATACAAATCTTCACCTAACATAGGTGAAAAAAAAAGTTTCCACACACAACCTTATAAAAATGGTGAAACACAGTGTAATCAATAGCGTCTTTATTATTAAAAAAATGGTGGAACACAGTGTAATAAATAGCGTCTTTATTGTATACTATATGGAATTATATTATAAATGTTGCAGGCAAGAACTTTTGGTCCCTCTATCAGCATACGAGCATGATGTTAATACACAGGGCCGCAAAAGCAACCATCCGTGCCACCATCTTCTTGCTCTTCTCCTCATTCTATGAATTCTTCCATGTTACGGCCATCAAGCGACACCTCCATCGCAATATCTTCTTAGTTCAAAACTAAATTACAAAATACTTGTAAAACAAACACTTATCTTGGTTTATGGATCGGTATTCTTTGTAAATCTGTAACAATAGAAACGCAACAGTTTAGGTTCAAATGTCCTTTCTTATTGGGAAAGAGATTAGGTAGTACTTTGTAGGTATTTTCCCGCCAGCTTAACAGGATCTGCACTTGCATGGTATGACGACCTACCAGCACATCAGGCACCTCTAACATCAAAACCAAACGTAAACCTAATCTTTTTGTAGCTGATCAAAAAAATAAAAATAAATAAATAAACTACTTCTTTTTGCATAGTTATTACATGATCTGCATAATATATTTGTAATATTGGTGATCAAAATTCTAACCAAGATCTACAACAAGAGTTATGTTTAGAAGGTGCTCTAAAAATTATTTTTTTTGAAGCAAAGGTGCTCAAATTATCAATCTGAAAAATGACCTTTGTGGGGTTTTTTTTAATCAAAAATGCTTGGCAAACAAGAACTGCCCTTTTTTTTTTTAATTATTAGAAGATCCACGTAAACAATGTATGTCGGAATGCATGTACATAAATCACCTACTTATTTAAGCATCCATAGATGAAACGAAAATGATAAACTTACTGACATATTCTCCCGACCATAATCCCGCAAGAGACATGCAATGGGACCCACTTCAGGCTTTACCGATCGAGATGTTAAGAGGAGCGGCCCAGATTAAATTGGTTCCCTTTCGGGATATCACTCGGGAGAATAATCGTTGAGTGTAGCAGCTCCTGAGATGATGGACGGGATGATAGTAGATGAATATAATAATTAGATCCATGTTTTCTAACTATTTCTCCTTCTAGGAGCAGACTTCAGAAGAGTTGCAACAAGCCCTACATGCACGGTGATTGATAAGTCATATTTTGGCGAAAAAACATTATAATGAAGTCGTATTTGTTTTTTGGTGGTGGCAAGTTAAATTGAGAAGTGACATATAAATATATCCGCTTAAACATACCAAAGTGGAAAAACATTATGATGTAGTATAGTCCGTATTTTGGTGGTGGAAAGGTGAATTGGGAAGTGAGATATAAATAAAAAAGGGTCAATTACAAAATGGTCACACTCTTTGTAATTCGTTCACAAAATGATCGTACTTTTGTATTTCGTTTACAAAGTGGTCACACTTCCATCCGCTTTAACACTTTTGAATAAAACGGTGTTAACTTTTCCCATAATACCCTCCCCAAAATACCCTCCTCGTTTAACTAATTGGTTGATGTGGTGGTGATAAAGCGGTGGTGGTGGTGGTGGAAGCTTAAGAATCTTCGTCAAACCCAAGAGGGGAAGCGGTGAACCCTTTGGGTGAATGCGGTTTAACGATACTGAATGTGTTCTAATGAACGTGAATGCGTTCTAACGATCCTGAATGCGATGTAATGATATGTAAGCGGCGGAACCGCCACCTACAAATAGCACCTCCTTCAAAAAAACTATCATGAAGGCAAAATTTGAGATTATGTATGGAGGGACAAATAGGAAGTATATGGAGGTAATTTCATTAGCATATTTAACTCTGTGAGTCACCACTTAACTCTCTATTTAACGGAAGTATGACCATTTTGTTAATAGTTTGTAACAGTATGACTGTTTTGTAAATCGGGTCTTAATAGCATGACTGTTTTGCAATTTTTCCTAAAAAAATATATATTATATACACGCCATTACTTATTTGACGGGTTGCTGGTTTACTGACGATGTATATGGCTAATTATTATTTTTATGTATCATGGATATTATTTTGGCTTACCTTGGACAGTTGGACTTGTTCCGAGACAAAAGGCTTTTGGTTTTGGTTTTGTTTTTTGGATATTATTTTGGCTTGAAAAAAAATATGGAATTGAAGTTTGAAAGGCTGGGAGAAAATATCAAACGCATCGTCGTTACAGCACTGGTTATACTTATATCCAAGTAAGGCCGGGAAAATATGACAATGCCTTTCGGATACATAGATTTTTTAGGTTGAAATTTCCATAAATTCTGGGTCTCCATCATGTACAACCAGAACAAGCAATGTGGTGTGAGAAATCCATCATGATACGGTAAGGATTTGGACCCATAGATTAATGTCTGCTTTCCAGTGCCCACTGGTCTATACTAGGGTCTCTTCTCTCTAGATGACACGACAAGACTCTTCCAGGCATAGTATTTATTAGATAGATATCGAGGTCGTAGTCTGCTCCCTATGATCATCAGAAAATACATTTGCTTTTCTCCCTCTTTTTTTTTTCGATTTCTACTTCCTAGGAGCAGCTTCCGAGTGAGTGGGGCCCTTGATATGTCAACCTCAGTAGATAATGGTAGTATTTGGTTCTGGGACATGATGTGATTTTAACAATGTTGTAGAAAGTGGTAGTAAGGTTGTCGTTCACTCGGACTTGTAAAGACTCGATTTAAGAAAATACTAAAAACAAAGAAAATATATACACAAGTTTGTCACGAAATATCGAGAGAATCGGGACTTGGATTTCACCATAAAATTCATTCATGCGATTCATATATTTATTCTAGACAATTATAGCTCAAATAATAATAAAATATTGACTCTGTTTCTTTGCCAAGGTAGATTTTTAAAAGATTAATTGTAAATCACAAGCATGACGCATCAAAAGTACTAAAACTAAGCATACGTCATCAAACGATATCACAACTAATTAGTGAAAATCATAAAACAATTAAATCAAGTGCAAGAAGTCATATAAGAATTAAATATAATTACCACACGCATGAAATATGGCTTCCTCCGTCATCCCAAGTGTTGGGGTTTAGCTCCTCATGCTCAAAACGCACCCAAAAGATAGAAACATAGCTCAAAAAGGTGTTTTATTGAAGAAATTATATAAAATGAGATTTGTAACGCTGTAATGGTGTTACTGAGACGTCACTATTACGAAATTTTAAGATCATTGTTGAACAACGATACTTGTTTGTCTCTCGTCGTTGTTTCGAGACAACTCTTTCTGCGACAGGACTTTGAAAGTCTGCTTCTTCGTCTTCTTCTTCTCCTCCACCTGCTGCTGCTGCAGCTCTGCAACTCCTTCTGTTGATCTCTGTAGCTCCTCCAAACCCTCTGCTCGGCCCCCAAAACTCCCGACCCCCTCTGTAGTTTCGAAACAATCTATTTATACACGTCAAGGACCGATTAAACTCGATTAAATCTCCCTTTTCTTTCACCTAAAGCTACGGCCTTTATTTCCTTATGAAACTCTCTTCACGCGTCTCTGCTTGGCTTCAAACTCCCCTGTTGAATGGAAACTCTCTTAAAGATAGCAACAATCCGCCAGAGAATATATTCTCTCCTTATCTTTACGCGTACCTTCCTTCATAAACCAAAAATACCCAATATACTCTCCACCTCCCTGTTTTACTCTAGTCCGTGTAAACTTCTTTCTTTATCGAGTCTCAAACATGTACGAACCCTGACTCGAGCTAACAGGCCCATACTAACTTGGTCCGAAGAAAATCCATGAATAAATCTCGTCTAAATCCAACTCAGGGAGTCCTCAGGTGAATATTATTCTTCCCGCCTCTGTGTAGCTTGGTCTCGATGATAAAGCCAATTCTGGTCGAAAAAATCACCCATAACAGCTCTGTTATACTCAATAGGATTATCCCAAACCAAAACAACGATTGAATCTCGTTAAACACCTTCCAAATTTCGAACCCTAATCTGCCCGTGAAAGAATAACTTTTCCCGCCAATTTTCTTAATTCAAAATGAAGGGGATGACCTCCCCTATCCGACAGGTGGAGTCCTTTTAGCAATTGGGGGCGGAAACAATAATTTACAGGGTGCAAATAGCCATGAGGTGTAAATAGCAATTAGGGTACCCCTTATATGTGGAATACCCCTTAGTAATTGAGATGCCCCTTATCCAAATGAGGGGTCCGAATAGTAATTTTCTCCCACGAGCGCAAATACCACTTTTCGAGCCAATTTCTCACACATGTTTATTTCTCCAAAAACACCTACAAAGACACAAAAAGCCATAATAAACACAAAATCGAGCACTAACAAAATATACAATTGAGATTAAATTAGACACAAAAATGTGTCTATCAAATACCCCAAACTTATTATTTGCTCGTCCTCGAGAAAATCAAATAAAATCCTAACTCACTGTCGCAGGCATCGTCGATTGCATTTAGCGTATGCAATAAGCCTTTAAACCCCTAGGTGGCCCTAGTGGCCGAGTTATAGTCTCGGGAGGGTTTACAAGAGATATACCCACAAAACCTTTACACTCCGGACCCTAACTATCTACACGTAACCTTGGAAGGCACTAAAAAATCTCCTTGGTTGGCATACTTATTGACTACGGGAGGAAGTACCCCGATGCGAAATTCCAATTCTTTGTACACGAGTTTGCACTCAAGCATACTAAAATTCATATATAAGTCACGAGCTCTACTCGAGATAGTCACACTATGGACATCAATACCCGAGTCAAAACTAATCACATGGATAGATCAAGAAGATGGAAATAGAAAAACATAGATGGTTTTGATGTTTACTAAGTGATCAATGTTTCCCATATCTCTGTCAAGGCCTCCGCCAAAATGAACCTATCCTAATGGACCGAGATACTGGATCGACTAATATCAACACAACCGGCATATACAAGGGAACCAAGTGGTCGATAATCCTAATTCTAGATCAACACGTCGGCATATACAAGGGAACCAAATGGTTTTATTCACCGAACATTAATATTTTTTTTTTTTTTTTTTTTTTTTTTAAGCGCATGATTAGATCTTTTGGATCCAAGCGCATGCTTCTTGTCGGCCCAGATTACATGATAGTTCCGTGGATCCCGCATTCCACGCTTGTTTAAAATGACGGAGACAGGGAAAACACACACATATTGCTATTCCCAAGTGTTAATTTTATTCCGTTTGGTCTAATTGGTCTAGTCTTTTTTTTTTTTTTTTTTTTTTTTTTTTTTTTTTTTGGTATCTCAATCACTCTAATTCACCCTAGCATCGGTAACAACTTGAATCGTGGGACCCACCTAATCACTTAGAGAAACATAGTTTAAAAACAAAATAAAATAAAAACAGAAGTGAAAAGGACTCAACGAGATTGGTGAAACTATCATGTTATTTCTAACACCTGAGCTCTGTGCTTTTATGAATAGACTCTTTAGATGTTGCCATCTAATCAGATTGGTTCCTCAACTCCTACAACCAAAATGCTTCCATCCACTTAGATTGGTTAGTGCCATCCTTAATAAGCATAAATTTCTAGGCTCGAGTTTAACAATGCAACTAAAACGCTTTTCCCATACCCCCAAACTTAAATCTAACATTGTCCTCAATGTTCTAAAGATAAAATGAAAAGCATGAACAAGGAGAAATCTGTTACCATTTGAAGCAAAGAGATAAGGAAAGATATTACCGTGTCACATGAATGTTGGGTTACCTCCCAAGAAGTGCTAAGTTTAACGTCTTGACCCAGGACTAAGAAAGGATTAGTCACCTCATAGAATCATAAAGTAATAGCCGAAATTTCTGTGGGTCATCAAAACCAAATAGAGCTATCACAAATAAAAGGAATCTGCAACCTGCCAAGAAAATTAACAAATAAAGCACACCCTTGTCTAGTTTCCTGTTTAAGACAACTACATCTAGCTGTGGTTCAGGTTCAGGCTCTATGAAAGGATCTAAATAAATTTCTTTGGGCTTGCGTTCCTCATAAGTAAGATCCAAATTATCAAGTTGTGGAGTCTGGAAAAACTCAAATAAAAACTTAGAAGCACATAATAATAACCCGAATAATTGAGGATCCTCTAAGTCAATCGAGATTTGACTTACACAATTGACCATAATGAGAGCGATGGTCTTCCTTTAACAAATGTGTCGACCTTAATCTCCTAAAGTAATTAGGCTTAGTCTCAAAACTTAATAACCGACACATTTGAAATTCATACATTCCCACAATTGGTTGAAAAATATTTGGTGGGAAAACAAAATCAATCTGGGTATCATAGCTTTGGGCTAACCACATCAACCGAGAGGATGGGTTTCTAATAATCCGAACTTCCTTATGGACATCACTAGGTTCGGGAAAACGTGTATGAAGATAATCTTTTAAAATGGTTGAGGCACATATGTCAATTCCCAAGTGAGGGACCTTTCTAAGAGTTAAAGCACATGGAGAATGATAATCACCCCCAAACTTAGAGTTTTCAGTGTCTCTAGAAAGACTAGTCACAACTTCCCTAATTTCAAGGTCATCCGATTCCTGAAAATGGTCAATTGATTCTTCTAAGTCGGGTTCATCCTCACTCATCTCTACGAGTTCATTTTCTTTGTCTAAGACTAGTGTTTCTAAATCGCTAGACTCTAAAACAATATTCTCATAAGAAACTCGTTCAAAACTATCATCGGCTTCGTAATCATAAGGGAATACTACATCGTCTAAAACGGTGGTATCTCTAGTCAAATCCTCGTCCCTTTGAATAGGTGAATAATTGTTAAAATTATTTGGATTTGAACTAGAAATAATATTATCATTGTAAAGCTTAATTGGATTAGCAAATTCCTGATCACTATGCCTAAATATTTCAGATTCTTCATCAACACTATCCTCATCATAATCATCGTTATAATAACATGAAAATGGTTGAACCTCATCTAAAGTAGTGTTACCAATTCTAACCTCGTCATCTTTATTATGCAAATAACTATCCTCATTTTCAAAGGTACTATTGGAAACACTATATTGGAAATTAAAACTATCTTGAGCATTTCTTTCCTGGTCCTCTAACAAAGATTTTCTCGAGTCGATTCACATGACTTCCTGATTTCATCTAGGAAAGAAGGTTCACACGTTGCATTTCTTTCGTCCAAAACTAAGTTATTCATCTCATCTGAACTACGTGTTGACTCAAGTAACTTTTGTGTCGACTCAGCTAACTTACATGCAGACTCTAGTAGAGAGGAATTATAGGAATTTTGCTCGTATGACCCGTGCGTGTGTGGATAGTAATTGGGCTCATCATGGTATGAGCCATAACCTTCAAAAGGCTGATGTTCCCAACCACTATTCACATTATGGTCAAAGTAGTAACGTCCAGTTTGAAACTCGATCGGATATTCATTGTATTGGCTATTGTAATACCAGTTTGACATCCTAAATGCGAGGGAATTCTACACAAACACAAACAAGGTTGACTCGACCACAACAAACCTACTGATTTCTAGCAAACAAAAAGCATGATGGCTCCACTTAGATTGTGATTTTAACAATGTTGTAGAAAGTGGTAGTAAGGTTGTCGTTCACTCAGACTTGTAAAGACTCGATTTAAGAAAATACTAAAAACAAAGAAAATATATACACAAGTTTGTCACGAAATATCGAGAGAACTGGGACTTCGGATTTCACCATAAAATTCATTCATGCGATTCATATATTTATTCTAGACAATTATAGCTCAAATAATAATAAAATATTGACTCTGTTTCTTTGCCAAGGTAGATTTTTAAAAGATTAATTGTAAATCACAAGCATGACGCATCAAAAGTACTAAAACTAAGCATACGTCATCAAACGATATCACAACTAATTAGTGAAAATCATAAAACAATTAAATCAAGTGCAAGAAGTCATATAAGAATTAAATATAATTACCACACGCATGAAATATGGCTTCCTCCGTCATCCCAGTGTTGGGGTTTAGCTCCTCATGCTCAAAACGCACCCAAAAGATAGAAACATAGCTCAAAAAGGTGTTTTATTGAAGAAATTATATAAAATGTAGATTTGTAACGCTTGTAATGGTGTTACGGACGTCACTGTTACAGAATTTTAAGATTTGTTGAACAACGATACTTGTTTGTCTCTCGTCGTTGTTTCGAGATAAGCTTCTGCGACAGACTTTGAAAGTCTCGTTTCTTCGTCTTCTTCTTCTCCTCCACCTGCTGCTGCTGCAGCCTTCCGCAACTCCTTCCGTTGATCTCTCGTAGCTCCTCCAAACCCTCTGCCGGCCCCCCAAAACTCCCGACCCCCTCTCGTAGTTTCAAACAATCTATTTATACACGTCAAGGACCGATTAAACTCGATAAAATCTCCCTTTTCTTTCACCTAAAGCTACGGCCTTTATTTCCTTATGAAACTCTCTTCACGCGTCTACGCTTGGCTTCAAACTCCCCGTTGAATGGAAACTCTCTTAAAGATAGCAACAATCCGCCGAGAGAATATATTCTCTCCTTATCTTTACGCGTACCTTCCTTCATAAACCAAAAATACCCAATATACTCTCCACCTCCTGTTTTACTCTAGTCCGTGTAAACTTCTTTCTTTATCGAGTCTCAAACATGTACGAACCCCGACTCGAGCTAACGGAGCCCATACTAACTTGGTCCGAAGAAAATCCATGAATAAATCTCGTCTAAATCCAACTCGGGAGTCCTCGGGTGAATATTATTCTTCCCGCCTCTGTGTAGCTTGGTCTCGATGATAAAGCCACCTAAAGTCGAAAAAAATCACCCATAACGGCTCTCATATACTCCAATAGGATTATCCCAAACCAAAACAACGATTGAATCTCGTTAAACACCTTCCAAATTTCGAACCCTAATCTGCCCGTGAAAGAATAACTTTTCCCGCCAATTTTCTTAATTCAAAATGAAGGGGATGACCTCCCCCTATCCGACAAAGGGAGTCCTTTTAGCAATTGGGCGGAAACAATAATTTCTCGGGGTGCAAATAGCCATGAGGTGTAAATAGCAATTAGGTACCCCTTATATGTGGAATACCCCTTAGTAATTGAGATGCCCCTTATCCAAATGAGGGGTCCGAATAGTAATTTTCTCCCACGAGCGCAAATACCACTTTTCGAGCCAATTTCTCCGCACATGTTTATTTCTCCAAAAACACCTACAAAGACACAAAAAGCCATAATAAACACAAAATCGAGCACTAACAAAATATACAATTGAGATTAAATTAGACACAAAAATGTGTCTATCAGGACACGGCTAATAACTACTAGGTCTAGGATTTGACGGACTTTTAGAGAGAGAATCAAAGGCCTTAACATCTTATCATATGCATTGATAAGGGATGATTATGTAAGCCTCCTCCATCGGTGCCTTAAAATGCTGCAAAGGATGATGGGAAGTTGGAACTTTTAGAGTCGGAGATCCACGTTCATCATTTCAGGGTTAAAAAAAATAAAAGGGCAGAAAGATAAATGATATACACACTTACATTATAATTTTACATTTGTATTTGATGTTTAATATGCAAAATAAGCTAGTCACTTTGTATTTTCATGTGCAATATTAGCTAATCACTTCGTACTTTCGTAATATAGTAAAACATCTCCGGAAGAATACTCCACATAGGAATAAACTCCATATAAGAATAAAAATTTCCGGTCTCAATTTGGGCCAGTTATATTTAAGAATAAACTCCATATTAGAATAAGTCATTATTTTTTCCGGTCCCCTCTTAAGGAACATACCTCCATATAAGAATAATTGACAGTATAACATAAATAATATAGGTCATGTGAAAAAGCGGGGGTACAACAACCACACCCAATATTTCGCTTAGCAATCTGTATGGACAAACTCCTATATACTTTCTAGAGAATCAACTAGACAGTCAGACTCAATCTAGATAAAAAGTATATCAAAGAGTTTATATCTCAATCTCTCGATTTGATACATACTCAAGCAAATAGAAATCTGCGAGTCTTTATCAAATACTAGAGAGATAACTTGGATGGTATCAAAGACCAATATCCAAGTGTCAATCAATTTAAATCAACAACCAAAAGGTCGGATATTCTAATTGATTGAACAACGCAAAACCTGTGATATTTCAATTATATAACAAAATATAATGCGGAATAGAAATAACACAGACACCAGAATTTTGTTAACGAGGAAACCGCAAATGCAAAAAATCCGGGACCTAGTCCAGTTGAACACACACTTGTATTAAGCCGCTACGGACACTAGCCTACTTCAAACTAACTTCATCCGGACTGTAGTTGAACCCCAATCAATCTCACACCGATCCAAGGTACGCAGTTATGCTCCTACGTCTCGATCCCGGCGGGATGCTACGTACTTGATTCCCTTAGCTGATCTCACCCACAACTAAGAGTTGCTACGACCCAAAGTCGAAGACTTTAATAAACAAATCTGTATCACACAGAAAAGTCTACGGTAATAGATAAATCCGTCTCCCACGAATATACCTACGAGTTTTGTTTCGTCTTTTGATAAATTAAGGTGAACAGGAACCAATTGATAACCCGGACTTATATTCCCGAAAACCAACCTAGTATTATCAATCACCTCACAATAATCTTAATTGGCGCAGCGAAAAAAGATATTGTGGAATCACTAACGATGAAACGAAGATATTTGTGATTACTTTTCTATCTTGCCTATCGAGATATAAATCTCAAGCCAATCGTTACGATTGTACTCAAAACGATAGAATCGGCAAGATCGGATCACACAACTACGAGAAAGTAGTATCGATCGGCTTCACAATCCCAATGAAGTCTTTAAGTCGTTAACTTTGGTTTAGAAGAAAAAACCCAAGGTTAAAGGAGAATCGACTCTAGCTTATGCAACTAGTATCACACGTAAGGTGTGGGGATTAGGTTTCACAGTTGCTAGAGTTCTCCCTTATATAGTCTTTCAAATAAGGGTTTGCAATCAATGTTAGCTTGGTAACAAAGCATTCAATATTCACCATTAGATGAAAAGCTTATTAGATTTAAGCTAATATTTCTCAACCGTTAGATCGAAAACTTAGCTTGTTACACACAAATGAAATGTACTATTTTTGGTTTATGTAACCGTACCCAAACATGAACATTTGTTGGTTCAACAATAGTTAACCAAATGGTTAGCCATATGAGCAATTTCATATCAACCATATTCTTCTTCACTATAACTAGTTCAAATGACTCAAATGAACTAGTTAGAGGGTTGTTCAATTGCTTAGATATTATGTAACTACACAAGACACAATCGGAGCAAAAACTGTTTGATTCACTCGAATCGGTTCATGAACTTTATAGCCACGGTTCGCAAAAGCATTCCTTAGTTTATATAAACATGAGTTCAAGAACAACCGTTTTTAGATATAACCAACTCAAGTTCGCGGACTTAAGTTCACGGAAGGAGTTCACAAACTCCGACAAAAATTCTCGGGTCGAGAACTTCCGCCAGTTCGCGGACTTGGCTCACACCACCATTCCGGTTCTCTTGATCAACAAAGTTCGCAAACTTCGGTTCAAGGAATAAGGACTTATACATATATGTGTTTCCACAACAATGCTTATATCCACCAATGGTTATATAATCTAAACTCTCATTTCAATCATTGAAACATTCTCGAGAGGAAGTTGTATAGTCGTTAATCACAGACGATTTTTCGTCAGAGCAATTTTCAAAGTGATTGAAACATAACATGACATTCGTCACAAGGTAAAGATGAATTTGGCTGAAGCGAAAGCTTACCAACACATATTTCGAGAAATAGATAGGCGAGATAAACTCGGCTCGAAATAGCAAATGTGTATAATCAAAGTCTATATATCAAAACGACTTTTGTCTCAAGAATAGGAGATAGAGTAAATAGAATTTTGAGTGATAGATAAGTTCAAGTCTCCACATACCTTTTAGTCGATGAAGTTCCATCAGTTCCTTGAGTAGTCATTCGTCTTGTATGATGATTTCCATGGAGTTCTTGAGCTCAACTACACTTTCTATCCTAGTCCGAGACCTTAGTTATAATAGGCTAGAAATCAAGACTTATAGTTTTGATCACTAACATTGACAAACATGCTTGAGATAGCAACGCATGCGAGTTCGACCGAGCAATGCTCTAACATCATGTAATACATCAAAGCTTAAGATGAAGAGATTCTTACAACCATTTTACATGATCATTTTGCTTCAAAGTGGCACCTATGTTTTTTTTTTTGTACAACTTAATACAAATCTCTGTTAACTTAATAAAAGTTGAGTTTTATGTGGATTGATTTCATATATACATACATGTAAAATAAAATACTCATTTAAATAGTATTTATATTTACATATATACATTTTTGGGTTTCCTATGCATATGTATGTATGTTCCGAAGTACATGTATGAAATTTTTTCTTCCGGCCTATTCAAGATAAACCTCCATATAAAAATAACCCCCATATAAGAATATCTTTTTGTGGTCCCTAGGATATTTATGCAGAGGTTTTACTGTAATTGATGTGCACGTTAAGTTTTCCTCTTTGTAGGTATAGGCCTTTATTAGCACGATTCATCCATATATGACAAAAGGATCCCAGGAAATCCTTAACTGTTAATCCTTAAAAAAATCTCGCAATGAAGTCCATCAATCGAACCATTATCTTAATTAAATTTTCGTATAAGTGATTATTTTAATTAAATTTCAGTACAAGAGATACAGTCTAACCTCGATAAACGAATGTCCGACAAGTCAAATGAATAGTTTGTCTCTGTTCCTACTTGGATAAAGGGGCTAAATGCCAAAATAATTGGGCAAAGGGTCTAAATGAATAATTTCGTTAAATGCATTAATGAATTAAAAGGAATTTACTCCTTCAAGGCCCAATGAAAATAAAAATGAATAATCACCAAATTTAATATATATATATATATATATATATATATATATATATATAAACCAAAATACTTTATCCAATCAATAATGCTCGTATAAGAAGTCATTTATTCTTAAGAAATTGCATCAAAAGTTGATTGTTTTTTTCCTTATGCCTTGTTATAACTGTAAAACTTCGGTATCTTTATAAAAGTAAAACTAAATATGAATATACTTATTCCACTTCAATCAACCTCGATATTAGTAACCCAAATATGTACAATCGCAAAAATCATCATGTATGGTTATCCGATCTTGTTTCAGTTTCCCATGAGAAAACGCAGATCTTTTGGTACATTGATAAATATATAGTCCCCTGATAGATATTATGAGTAATCATACACCAAACTAGGCATTTTCAAGTTCACACTGCTCGGTATCGGGCCCTAGGTCATACATTCCACTTTATTTGATGTTGGACAAAGCAGATTGTTCTTGACCTGTTAAATATATTACATTGAGAAAGGTATAACGAGTAATCATATACCGAACAATGCATGCGTAAGTTCACACTACGCGGTATTCACATTCGACATACATTCTCGATCTTCCGATATTGAGCATAACATATCTTTTGGTACATTCCATAGATTTAGGGGCTCGAGGTAGATATTATGAGTAATCATATACCGAGTGATGCATGTTTAGGTTCACACTGCTCGATATTATTGACTTTTAGGTTCTGCTCGATACCTCCGTCATACATTCCGTTCTACCATATATGGGACAAAACATATCTTTTCCTATATTTCTAGATAGATTAGAGTCTCGGGAAATGTATTGTGAGTAGTCATAGATGCTTCGATGCATGTTTATGTTCACACTGCTTGGTATTGAACTCCGTCATACATCCCGATCTACCAGATATGGGACAAAGCAGACATTTGGTACATTAATAGATTAAGAGTCATCTGGAAGATATTATGAGTAACCATAGACGCGACGAAGCATGTCTAGGTCACAATATTCAGTATTGATCTCCGTCATATATTCTGAAGTTTACAGATATTGGACAAAGCCCTAATCTTTTGGTACATTCGCAGATATTTTAGTCCGTGATAGATATTACGAGTAATCATTAACGCGACGAGGCATGTTCACGTCCACACTGCTTGGATTGGCCTCCATCATACATTGCGATATACTAGTGTTGATGGTTGTTTTTAGCTTAGGGTTAAAATCGTAAAACTGTACAACTGACATGACGTCACTATGACCATTAGCACATTTATTGAATCGATCAGCATGCCTACGCAAGAATTACCTGGGTACCTTTTTTTTACATGGGTCATGTTCCACGGCGGAACCCTTAACATTGACCGACATCATCTATGCCAAACCCTAATTCTTATGCTACCGCGCCAAGGCATGCCAACCATGCTAGCCGCACCACTGTGCCAATGGCAAACCATGCGAGCAACATCTGCGCCAAGGCATGCCAACCATGTCAGCCGCACCACTGTGCCAATGGCAAACCATGCAAGCCACATCTCCGCGCCAAGGCATGCCAACCATGCTAGCCGCACCATGCGCCAAGGCATGCCAACCATGCCAGCCGCGTCTACCGCTCCAAGGAATGCCAATCATGTTAGCCGTACCATACGCCAATGGCATGCCAAACCCTTGGCCCCACCATGCCAACCGCACCTTGCCTTGGCCCCAACCATGCTAGCCGCACCATGCGCCAATGGCATGCCAAACCCTTGGCCCCACCATTCCAACGGCACCTTGCCTTGGCCCCACCATGCCAAGGCGTCTGTGCCAAACCCTTGGCCCCACTATGCCAAGCCATCCGCGCCATTTTTTCCTTGGCCCCACCATGCCGGCCTTCCCCATGCGGCTACCAAAACGAAGGCGTGCAACGATCAACGGCCACCCTTCCATCCTAGATGCAAATCCTAGCCGTCCAAGGTCTCCAAACAACACATGGTAACCTTTGGACCAAAACCCTAGTTTTGGCCACGCCAAACCGCGCCAAGGCATGCCAACCGCCTTGCCGCGCCATGCCATGCCGGCCTTCCCTATTGCGGCTACCAAAACGAAGGCGTGCGACGATCAACGACCACCCTTCCATCATAGATGCAAATCCTAGCCGTCCAAGGTCGCCAAACAACGCATGGTAACCTTTGGCCCAAAACCCTAGTTTTGGCCACGCCAAACCGCGCCAAGGCATGCCACATATGCCAATGGGATGCCAACCGCCTTGTCGCGCCATGCCATGCCGGCCTTCCCTATTGCGGCTACCAAAACGAAGGCGTGCGACGATCAACGTCCACCTTTCCATCCTAGATGCAAATCCTAGCCGTCCAAGGTCGCCGAACAACACATGGTAACCTTTGGCCCAAAACCCTAGTTTTAGCCACGCCAAACCGCGCCAAAGCATGCCACATGTGCCAATGGCATGTCAACCGCCTTGCCGCTCCAAGACATGCCGGCCTTCCTTATTGCGGCTACCAAAACGAAGGCGTGCGACGATCAATGGCCACCCTTCCATCCTAGATGAAAATCCTAGCCGTCCAAGGTCGCCAAACAACGCTGGCCAAAAACCTAGTTTTGGCCACGCCAAACCGCGCCAAGGCATGCCATGCCACATGTGCCAATAGCATGCCAACCGCCTTGTCGCGCCATACCTTGCCGGCATTCCCTATTGTGGCAGCCAAAACGAAGACGTGTGACGATCAACGGCCACCCTTCCATCCTAGATGCAAATCCTAGCCGTCCAAGGTCGCCAAACAGCGCATGGTAACCTTTGGCCAAAAACCCTTGTTTTGGCCACGCCAAACTGCGTCAAGGCATACCATACCACATGTGCCAATGGCATGCCAATCACCTTGCCGTGACACACCATACATGCCTTCCCTATGCAGTTACCAAAACGAAGGCCTGCAATATCAACGACCACTTTTTCATCTAAGGTGCAGATCTTAGCCGTCTAAGGTTACCAGCCAACGCATGGCAACCTTTGGCCCTAGTTTAGTCGCGCCTAAACAAAGAAAAAACCCTAACTTTTGGCCGCGCCTAAACTAAGCCATATTAAAGCCATACGGATCATGCTTTCATTCCACTGGCCACCAAACGAAGGGTTGCGATAATCAACGGCTATCTTTCCTCTTAAGATGCAAAATCTCGACCGTCGAAGGTCACCACCGGCGAGCAAGTCTCCCAAGCTCAACTCGCCGGACAACAACAACGTGCTACATGTTTTCCACGAAAACACTCGAGACATCAACGCATGTCACAAACTGAGGGATGCTCATTGGCTATTAGTTTGGCGGTTTACAGCGTGCGGTGTACACTACGCCTGTTATAAGAAAGTGTCATAAGGATGAGGAGGTTAATAAATACAGGGAGTAATGGTGAAACACTTTCTTTTATGGAACATTAATTCCAGGCTTTACCGGTTACCACCTCCTCCCATTTACTCACCCTTTTTCCATTTCTTAATGACACCAGCGTACGTTTCACTTCGACTTGTATAAATAGGCATTACCTATTTCCACCGAATAACAAGTTCAGGTCAGAAGAATACAACACTCAGAAAACATTTGCTAGCTCTCCATCCCAGAGCTTCCCACTTTCTCGATACAAGTCGAAACAACTACTCTTCCGTAATCAACTATTCTCGTCTCAACGCTTTCTTCACTTTCCTCCCAAAACCAACCCTTCTCCTTCACTTTGCGACCGAAGCAAGTCTGGAACGGCCATTTCTTGGTTTAGGCCGAATTTGTACATATTGATCTCTCGAATTTAAAGTACTCCCTTGCAGTACATTGTTTAGGGTTTAAATTCGTTTCTCACCCACACACCCGAAATTACCAAAATCAGTACAAACCATTTTTACCCTTAAACAATTGGTGACCACATTGGGAAATCAATCTCTTGGTTGCAATATCGATTTCCAAATTGCCGATATCACCTTTCACTTACAACTCCAACATGGTGGAACTCAGATCCGGGATCATTGCCGAGAACACCAACGCAGAATCTATCCTTGGTGTTAACACTACTTCTAACAACATCACTACGCCACCTATCGACCCCGGTAACACCAAAAGCACTCCTTCGGGTGTAACACCGCCGATCACCGGGCCGAGCCGCTGCAGCCTCTAATGTCCTCTGCGCAACTTGCTAATCCCGACGAATCGAAAGCGCTCCTTCAGCGCTATGCCACCGGATCACGAGCCGGAGAGCTGCACGCTACCGCTCCTAACGCTTCTTCAAGCATGACGCCTCCAACCGCCACTAAGACTCCAACCGCCCCACCAACAGGACGAGAAACCGGAGGAACTAGAGGAAGCTAACCCCATATCAACATCGCTGATTTGATGGAATGGCAGGAGGTTCTCCTAGAGCCCAGACGGATATGGTTTCGACACAAAAAGAAGTAGTCGTCTTTCTAAAAGCCCCGACAGTGGTCAGTCATTTGAGTCACGCCCTCCGAGCCGTTTAGAAACGCCTCCAACACCCCCGACGCTAGCACCTCGACGGAACGCGTCTCCGCGGACGAGGAGATTCGTGCCGAACCCCATTGCAAAGAAGTCGGTCGTCCAATTTTGTTATAGGAGAGGATCTGAGTAATTTCTCCTAATCGAATCCCGAGAATGATGAAATAGACATGCATCGGCACATCAACCTCCTTACCCATCCGAAATACAAAGAATTCCTCTTCCAAGAGGATACTCCTATCCTCAAGTCACCTTGTACGATGGCACGGAAATGCACGTGAGCATGTCTCTCGCTTCTTGGAGTCCCTAGGAGAACATGAATACAATCACGTTCTTCGTCTAAGGGAGTTCTCGAAATCGCTTACCGGAAGAGCGTGCACATGGTACAACAGCATCGCGCCAAACAACATCCCCAACTGGGGTGGCATGGTTACCGCATTTTACAATAAGTACTTCTTTGTGTCTGAACAAGTTACCATCTCGGACCTAGGAAGGATGTACCAACTAGACAACGAACATCCAAATGATTTTGTTAAGAGATTCGAGGTTCAAGCACTAGATTGTCATGACCCAAATGTGACCGAGCAACAGCTGGTGAATTAATGCATCAACGGTATGGCTCCCATTTATCGCACCTTGCTAGAGAACCTGCGTTTTCGGACATTCTCCGAGCTCCATGAGGCTGCCAAGCGATCAGCAACGACAGCACCAGCATTATTAGAAAGAGCTAGACCAACCAGAGCCGAAGACGTGCACGAAACTCGCGGGAATAGATGTCTCATCAACAAGCAGTACAACGCTGGTCCCTTCTTTGTGAGCGTAGTAAACGAGGGAGGAAAAATGAAGGCCCCAACTGCAGACCAACAGCCTAAACGCGAAGCACGACGAGCAACTCCGCCACGGAAGGCCGTCGCTAAAGCTCTCATGTGTCATCACGAACCTGAAGGAAATACCCTCCCGTTTCCCATTGAGGAGGTGATTGATCTCTTAGAAGCATGGATTCAAGATGATGTTATCAGACTACCATCTCCCAGACGCCGAGATGGCAAACCCCAAATACTGCCACTACCACATATTTGTTCACCACCTAACTAGTGATTACAACAGACTGAAGCATATCTTCAAAGAAAAGATAAAAGCAGGGGAACTTCAACTAGGAAACGAGGGAATACATCGAGACCCACTTCCGGTGAGGAATTGTGGAGTCTCTGGGGACTCCGTGCACGAGACTGTGTGATCCATGATGCAGCACGTATGCGAATTTCTCTACCTTAAAAAGGTGCAGCGCCAAGATATCTTCACAGCTCTCAATCGTGTCGTGTCGGGCAGACGGCTTTTTCCCTCCACGAAGCCATGCCAAGAGCCCAAGCTCTCTCGGCGGGGCGGAATCGAAAGGACAATCAAACTGGTGACCACGTCCTATTTAAGAGGTATTGAATTCGACAACATGCTAATCGACACGGCCTCGACTTCAACATTGTTACTTTCAAGACTACGAAAGTCATGGATTTCTGAAACAAGAGGTTACCCATTCCCGCCCGTGATTAAGAACCCGGAGGGGAAGCCTTGAACGCGTGCGGCTACATTAACCTCGAGATCAAGATGGGAGATGTTATAACGCATAGCAAATTCCACATTGTCAAAGAACTGGATTACACCATGATATTGGGGCACTTGTGGGTACTCGACAACAAGGCGAAATTGGGAACATCCCCTCTACCGATGTCAATGCCCGAAAGAATCTCCAACAAACCGTTTCACTTCCTGCCGCATCGACGAGTTACCGATAGAACCCGGACACCTGGAGATGACCTGTTGGCGCTAACTCATGGATTCCAAATGCAAGTAAGTTTGGCCGAACGATCTTCTCTACAACCAGTTATTTCTTCCCCTATTCTGTCATGGGGACTCAACGCGATTACTGGCGCGGAAGCCGTCAGGAGATGTGAATGGGGCGTTGGGCCATTCAAACGCTTTGCAAAGAATTTGGAAGCTGCCACCGAAACTGACGAGACCAAGATTCAAACGGTTACACAACACCCGAACTCGTTTCAAATCGGAGATATGGTGGTCAAAGTGAACTCATTTCAAGTTGGGAAGGTGACGGTAAAGATAGTTGTTCAGACCGATTCACCCAAGGAAAAAGAAGACGAGCCATATCTGGTGGCAGGCGTCCTTTTGGGAGGTTATTGCAATCTCATCAACACAAAAAATCTGGGAGGTGTGATAGTTCAATCGCGATGGCTCAAGCTTTTCAATCCTTAAAACGCTGTACTACCCTCTTCCAGCCACTCTCCCTTTAGTATTTCCTTCAGCAATTTCTCATTCCCTCCCCAAAATATTTGTATCTCCCCAAGATGAATGCACCATTTGTATTCTTCATTAGGGTTTCGTTTTTATTCAAAAGGCATACATTTCTTTCCGAATGAGTTTTCCAAATCTCAGAAAAATACACCAAATAAATCCCAAATCATTGAGAAGCCATTTAACCATCCAACCACAACCAAAAACACCAACCCATTCCAAGGGAAGGCTTGGGTCTTTCAAAAAAAAAATGAGAAGTTTTGTTCAAAAACAGAAAACACAAGCAAGATGCAAATTGAAGAAACCCTAACTTCACTGCGAATACAAGGAAGGTAAAGAAAAAACAAGTCTGCAAAACATCAGAACAACTAAGCGACGAATGGAAACAATGTAGAAGAAGAAGCTAGTCATAGAAAGCTAATGTTTGAATTGCCAATGCCTCAGTCAGAGCTTTTTTTCAAACACTTTCCCCAACAATCTTTCGGGCAGCAAAAGTTCCATCCGGAATCCACATCAGCAATAGCAGCCTCAGCATCCCACCCAGAAGTCGTCTCAACAGCAACATCATCCGCCTTTTTACCGACATCCGCCTCGGCAACCAATCCAACATATGCCACCACGACTTCTCCAATGTCGCCGACAATAGTTGTAGATGGTGGATTTTCAACAAAGGTTAAAACCGTAAAATCATGAGGCAGTTTTTTGACACGGCTTCTAGGCATGCAACGATTCATATTTTACGAAGCCATGATGAATATGTTTTCGAAAAGCCTCCACTAGCTGAGCGCTGGATCCCTGGCATTTCGTCATGACCTCTATGCAGAATAACGTATTTGGGCGGTTCTCCGTAGATTGAGAGCTTAACGCCTTCAGGACGTCAGTGACACTCACCGTTCCCTGACTGCAAGAGAGAGACCCACCTCCACATAGAAGAATAGTTAGGCGGCAGACGCCTATAGGACGTCGGTGACACTCACTGTTCCCTGATTATGTGGAGAGACCGTGCATTCAGGCGGTTCTCCATAGATTGAGAACACTAACGCCTTCAGGTCGTAAAAATTATTGTGGCTCCCTGACTATGCACCATTCAGAATGGATGTGACGCTTTAACTGGCTAATATCTTTTCTGCAATAGATTAATTTTTCCGTGACATTCACCACTGAGTTCCCATAATGATCTACAATTGCTCCTATTCCATGGTCGATTCCACGGCCTGATCCCATGGAATGTCAATAACAATTGCTCCTATTCCATGGTCGAATCTACAGCCTGATCCCATGGAATGGCAATAAACAATTTCATCATCCCCTCTGAGAGCAACCTCATTTATGGTCCCGTGACCAAGGTTCCAGAAGTGATGTTTCAACGACTGACAGAAACAAGACAACATTGTAAGCACCATGCTCATGTATCAATCAAGGGGTCCTGATCTCAAATGAATCAATGACATTAAAATCCTTCATCAACCGTTCAAGACACAAGTGAATGGTCTAAAAACACAACATGAGTGTTTTACAAACAAGCTCGTCTCGAGATGATTTTACACTATCCTGTACAAACCGACAAGCTGGGAGCAATTGGTGAAGAATCTAGTGATGGATCATATACCATTATCTTCGTATGGATGTCCTCTACAACATATCCAAAATTCAAAGCAATTGAAGAAACGAGCAAGGAGATGTGGCGAAACATCGGACAACATACAATCTGAAAAAGTTCTGAAAGTCTCATGGAAGTTTATTGTTTCGCCTTTTTCAGGCCCTAAACATGCTCAAAACTCAAAAAGCTTCTTTCAAAAAGCTTGGAAATTTTCTGGGCTTGAAGATACATATGAATATCACGAAAATCCAACTTCGAACGAATATTTTACGGTGTTTTTGCTAAAAGGCTGAAGTCTGAAATTTTCTGGTGACGTATTTCAGCAAAATTACCCGTATACTCACATGGATTCTCATTCATTCATTCACAAATCAGAAATTTCATACTTCTATGAATAGATTACAGGAGATATACTTACTAGAGGAGTCTCTAAATCATTTTAAGGATCGGCAATGCCGGAATCTCCATTGGCAACGCCGCTATATCCATTCGGTTCGGGATTTTGGGAATTCTCCATATTCCCATATCCCAAAGAAAAGCACGCTTCATCAACATGTTGCTTATCTACAATGATTTCTTCCTGGATTCATCAACAACAAATATTATTATTTCATTCAAGGAGATGTCACGATCACCTGCACGAAAAAGATACTTACATCGACTTCTTCATCAGTACTGGATTCATCAATTGTTTGCCCGGGAACAAGTTGAAGACCGTCAATCGATGGAGCAAAAGTCTAAAAAGAAATAAAAAACCTTGGTATCGTGATCCTAATTGCACGGGCAAAGTCGTGACACAAGGAGCGCTAACAACTCACCAAAGAAACGGCTGGGGACTGTACGTCATTTGCTAACATCCGGTAGTCCTTACTTCTGGGTTCTCCGCTCCCGTAGACTTTCTTCCATTTCCGTGGAGTCTACATTTATCCGAGATCTCACGACACGATCATCCTATGGTAAAGCTAATGAAATAACCGGAGTACAACTCGGTATGAAGGATCTCTCACCATCACTCGGAGGTCCCAAGTATCATTTCTTAAAGTTTCGTCCGTAGAGATGTTATCCCTGGAAACACCATCTTTGGAAGTGTCATCATGGGAGTCGGTCATTCTTGCAAAGTGGCTACTGCAGCACATCGTTCATACAAAGCGCAGGATTCAACAGAACAATGAATCATGGAATAAAAGTGCTCACAACAGTGTCTACAAATGGTAACCATCCAACTCTTACCTATTTACAATTTCACTAACTGAAGTGATTACAATCTCGAGAATTTGTTCGCTCCTTCAAACCTGCAAAGACGAACAAAATTCATTATTCAAAATCATAACGTGATTTTCATAAAACTGTGAACACTTCACGAAACTTCCATCATGTGAACAGTTCACGTGATTTTCACCCTGTGAGCCACTCCCACTAGGTGAACATTTCAGGGTTTTTTTGCATACACTGACAAATCGCAGAATCCAAACAATCAACATTTTATCAAAAATTGTTTACCTCTAACAATCGCTGAAAATCAAAATTTTGATTTTACATAAATTTTTACCGTGTGAACATTCACTGGTTTTTCAAAAATTGGACAAAGATCCATTCTACAATTGTGAAAACTCACATACAGACATTATTTCACCGTGAATAATTGTTTACTTTCAACAGTTGTTCAAAATCAAAACATTGATTTTACAATACATTTTAAACGTGAAACTCACGTAACTTTGAAAATATATGTATATATATTTTTGCTCCCTATCACGAGCATCCACCTTTGAAGCAAGAGTTTACTCCATTTTTGTAAAATCTCAAAAAAAAAAAAAAATCTCTTATGCTAGGGATTTTTTTTTTTTCTTAAACTAACGAACGAATGTCCGTTCCTAAGACAATGAGTTCTTTTTTTGGTCCCGGGCCCATAAATCCTAAATCGACCAAAACTTTACTTTTGACCGACCAAATCAACGATGCTTCATCTCTCCATGCTCACGGAATCACACTCTATCACACTATCAGGGTCCTCACCCGAACATTTGCTCGTACATGACACCATTGGATCAAATCGAGGATTCTGAAAATGCCTTTGTAGACCGAGTTCAACCACTGATCTCGTCGACTGAAAATCACCATTTAATGCTTACTGTAGAACATGTCTGTTCTCCACTAAGCAGGGGACTTAATGTAGATGGTGGATTTTCAACAAAGGTTAAAACCGTAAAATCATGAGGCATGTTTTTGACACGGCTTCCATACATGCAACGATTCATATTTTATGAAGCCATGATGAATATGTTTTCGAAAAGCCTCCACTAGCTGAGCATTCGATCCTTGGCATTTCGTCGTGACCTCTATGCAGAATAACGTATTTGGGCGGTTCTCCGTAGATTGAGAGCTTAAAGCCTTCAGGACGTCGGTGACACTCACTGTTCCCTGACTGCAAGAGAGAGACCCACCTCCACATAGAAGAATAGTTGGGCGGCGGACGCCTTCAGGACGTCGATGACACTCACCATTCCCTGATTATGTGGAGAGACCGTGCATAGATTCAGACGGTTCTCCGTATATTGAGAACACTAACGCCTTCAGGTCGTAAACAACACTGTGACTCCCTGAATATGCACGATTCAGAATGGATGTGACGCTTTAACTGGATAATATCTTTTCTGCAATAGATTAATTCTGCCGTGACATTCACCACTGAATTCCCATAATGATCTACAATTGCTCATATTCCATGGTCAAATCCACGGCCTGATCCCATGGAATGGCAATAACAATTGCTCATATTCCATGGTCGAATCCACAGCCTGATCCCATGGAATGGCAATAAAAATTGCTCCTATTCCATGGTCGAATCCACGGCATGATCCCATGGAATGGCAATAAACAATTGCTTCGATTCCATGATCCAATCCACGGATTGATCTCATTGAATGGCAATAAACTACTACATTATCTCATTATTCTGATTTCATGATCGAATCCACAACTGATCTCGTGAAATGGTGATAGATAATTTTAATTACTCTGATTCTATGGTCGAATCCACGATCCCATAGGATGGTAATGTTTATTTTATTATTCCCAATTCGTAGTCGAATCCACGGTTGATCATATGAATTAATAATAAACAACTATTCATTTTTATTACTCAGTTTCATGAATTATTCTCCACCGAATTTCATAATTAGTAATAAATACTCAACAACCGGGCGTCTGGACTACCACTGAGTAAGCCCCACAAAAATGGTGCAAGTGTATTCGACAATGATGCACGACTGAGCACCCGGATGCACGAACGAGCATCCAAAAAATATGAAACAATGAGGAATCCTACACAAAACAGGGAGAAAACAATAAATATTAATTAAATAATGAGAGGCGCCCAGGGCTGGGCATACCGGCCGGCCATGCCCTAGCCATGGTCGGTCCCACGCCTCTCCCATTATTTCCTTATTTTTTGTTATTTGATGAACTCATGAAAACTCCTTGATTTTAGCAACTTTCCTTGTTTTTGCAAAACTCATGAATCCTCCATAACTTCATGGATTCATGAAATAATATTATAAAATAAGGAAAGGTGTGCGGGCCGGGCAACCTAGCCTGCCGGCCATGCCCGGGCCGTGGTCGGTCCCACACCTCATAATCCTTAGCTTTTTATAATTTTATTCCCTAATTTCACGAAACTCCTTTGGTTTCAACAAAAAACTCATGAATCCTCCATAACTTCATGGATTCATGAAATAATATTATAAAATAAGGAAAGGTGTGCGGGACCGGGCAACCTAGCCGGCCAGCCATGCCCGGGCCGTGGTCGGTCCCACACCTCACAATCCTTAGCTTTTTATAATTATTACTAGGTATCACCGGGGCCTTACGGCCCCGGCTCAACCTCTCCTTTTAGTATTACTTGTACTTTAGGCATACAGATTGAAGAACAAGGAGACGAAGAAGAAACCGGAGAAAAATTTGAAGGGTAAATAACTTTGCAAGTAGGGTTTATATACACATTCTCTCAAACATGTACAGGAAGTATAATATGAAAACATGATTATAAGATTGACAAATTCATAATAGTGTTGTTAGTTATTCAGGTTAAATTAAATCAAAAACATATGGAATTACTTACACAGAAGAATGTATCATTGGCAGAACCAACTGATATGCTATTTCAATTATCTGAAAATAGATGGTGCGTTCAGCTGATTTGAGTGAGGGATGAATAGGGATTTACGGTACATCGCGGAAAGGGTTGACTCAAAGTGATCTAGTACACAAATTGTTCTCTATTTATATACTTTTGTTGTGTCCAACCTAACATTGGTTGTTTTATAAAGATTTGTTCTTCATCTATTAAACGCCTTTATTTGAGGTTTGATGATACGTGTTGATCTCTGTACCTTGGTAACTATTACTATAAAGGCGGAATTTAGAATAATAATAGACGAGAAACTTAGAAAACAGAACACAAGTAGTAATTCGAAGAAAATATCTTCTCTTAGATTATGAACAAGAAAACGATTACAATTCTCTCTTTGTTACGCTCACAATCTTCTCTAAACAGTGGATTAACCTTAAACTGTTTGCTAAGCTTGCACAAGTATTGTCATAAGCTTTCTCTAGGTTTTCTGTGCCTAGTTTCTGCATATCCTTAGCTATTAGCCAAAGCCGTCTATTTATAGCCTTCATCGTACTCAGCTGACCAAGGACTTCTATTAGGAATCTATTTCTTAAACTAAGAGTATTGCCTAAAAAAACACTCTTCCCTAACTAGGAATTCTGCCTAAACAAGGATTCATGCCTAGAATAGGTTTCTTCCCTCAACTTAGCTTGAGGTTAACTAAGTTCCCTAAAGGAGTACGGATACACCTGTATCATGGGTCCCCCTTTTAAGAACTTGAACTCCTGTGAGAGTTAAAAATGAAGGTTAGGGAACTCGAGAGTACCTTTTTCCTTGTTAAACCACTTAGCCTTGCTAGGAACTTGACCCTTACATCCAATTAGAAAAGCTTCTTTCTCTCCTTGTCATGTTTTAGTCACTCTTCGCTCCAATATGCAGTCTTCCTTGAGTGGTTCCTCTCTATCAAACCATAAGTCTTCTACTCGTGGTAAGATCATAGTGTCGTCGCCGTCATCATCAAGTAATGGTGGTTCAAACAACTTCAAGTATTCGGCATTTATTACCAAGTACATCCCTAGATAAGGTGGCAGATCTAGACGAAAGGCATTGTCACCAATCTGATCGAGAATACGAAATGGTCCATACCTCAATGGTTTCAACTTTTACCTTCCCCTTCAGTCGTTCCTTACCTAATTTTAACCATACCAAGTCACCAACACCGAAATTACAAGGTACAAGATGCTTGTCATGCTTTGCTTTGTATTTGGCTTGTGACTTCTTTAGTTGCGCTTCAACAGTCGCATGAATCAGATATCTTCTCCAAGAACTTTTGTGCCTTTTGCCGTTCACTTCCTTCCTTTCCCCCATTGAGGTGTCACTAGAAAATACTAGATCGAAAGGACTAGGTGGTAAGTAACCATAGCACGTCTCGAAAGGAGATTTCCCAGAAGAACGTGAATCGCTCTATTGAAAGCAAACCGTAGATACGGTAAACTCTCATCCCAAGTTTTAGGATGCTTAGAATTATATACCCTTAACATGTGAACCATAGTACTATTGACCACTTACGTTTGTCCGTCTGTTTGTGGATGAAAAGTTGTACTCTTCTTCAACCTAGTGTCCATCATCTTCCATAAAGAATCCCAAAAGTGACTAAGGAATCGACTATCCCTATCAGAAATAATCGAAGTAGGTAAACCAAAATGCTTCCACACGTGCTCAAAAAAGAGCTTTGCTGTATCGGCTTCCGTTACCGTCTTTGTACATGGAATTAATGCAATCATCTTGCTGAATCGGTCGACCACAACGGACAAGTAATCATGACCAGACTTGGTCTTCGGTAACCCACCAAGAAAATCCATAGAAATACTCTCCCAAGGCATTGATGGTACTGGTAATGGTAGATATAACCCACGTTTTTTGTTGGAAGGTTTAGATATGCTGCACAACTTACACCCTCTAACTAACTTAGTCACATCATCTTGCATCTTCGGCCAAAAGACATAACGCCGGAGGTTAAGTAGAGTTTTATTCATCCCAAAGTGTCCATCAACTCGGGAAGTGTGTGCCTCTCTCAACCACTCGTAAACGATTTCCATCTTCTGGTATGCAAAGTAACTGACCTTTGTATAACAATCCATCTCGGAGTTCATACTCGCTTTTCAAACCACTCTTTACACCTTCTAGCACCTTCTTGAAGTCTTTCTTTGGATGTGTATGACTCCGCATACTCTTTGAGGGACAATTGGCTGAATTCTCATGGCCACCATTAATGCTCGAACTGGAGGCCGAGATAACATATCTCGCCAACTTGTTTGTTACTCCCTTCTTGTACCTAATGAGAATATTTAAAGTCATCAAGTAAAACATCCACTTCATGTGTCGGGCTTGTTGTAGTTTCGTCTGTGCATGTAGATACTCCAACGGTTTGTGATATGAATGTACCACTACTTTTTTACCTAAGAGGTACACTCGCCAATGTTTGATACATTGATATAAAGCATAAAATTCTTTGTTATAAGGTGCGTAGTTCTTAATAGCACCTGAGAACAATTCTGAATGGTACTCCACTGGTTTACCATCCTGTAACAACACTCCTCCCAATTCATAGTTAGAAGCGTCGGTCTCAACTTCAAAAGTACGTTGTAGGTTAGGCAATGCCAACACTGGTGCTTCGGAAATCTTTCTTTTTAGTAACTGAAAAGCGTCTTCATGGGTTTGCTACCATTCAAACTTTGCCTTAGCTCCCGTCAAACCATGTAGTGGTCCTGCAATATTTGAAAAATGCCGGATAAACTTACGCAAGTAGGTGCAAGCCCCTAAGAAACTCCTGATTTCAGTTACAGTACTAGGTCTAGGCCACTTAGTGATCGCTTCAACCTTCCTTGGATCAATCTTCCGTTGTCCACCACCAACAATAAATCCGAGGTACACTAACTCCTCCTTTCCAAACTCACGCTTCTTTACGTTCAACTTCAGTTGGCCTTCATGTAACACTTTAAACACCTTCCCAACGTGAACGAGATGCTCTTCCCAAGTTCTGTTGTATATGAGGATATCATCCAAGTAAACAATCACAAAATCTTCTATAAAAGGTCGTAACAAATCATTCATCAAACGCATAAACGTTCTTTCGGAGCATTACACAAACCAAAAGGCATCACCAACCATTCGAACAAGCCTTGTTTGGTTTTGAAAGTAGTTTTCCATGTATCATCTTCTCGAACTCTCATCAAGTGATATCTGAATTTGAAATCTAACTTTGTAAAGACTCGAGCTTTTTCCAACTGATCCATCATGTCGTCTATCCTAGGTAAAGGATAACGATTCTTGACTGTGATCTTGTTCAATGCTCTATAATCAATACACATGCGCCAGCCTCCATCTTTCTTTGGAACCAACAACACTGCTGATCCACTAGGTGAAGCACTTGGCACTATCATTCCTAATTCTAGAAGTTCCTGGACTTGTTTCTTGATCTCATTAGATTCCTCTATGGTCGTGCGATAAAGACCTACATTAGGAAGAGAACTCTCCCCGGTCAACATGATCTCATGCTCCACACTCCTCTTTGGCGGTAATCCCGTGACATCTGAAAATAAATCCTTATACTTCAACTTCAACCTTTCTAGGTCATCTTCTTGTTGTGCAGTCAAGGCTGTCAAACAAACTCTACTCGGCTTCTCCCCAAAAGAACGGATCACAAGGAGAATGAACTTCGTGCTAGCATTCACCAACCGCTTAGCCTGAGTGGCTGTTATCAGACTCGCTCCCTCAAGAGGAGAATCAATAGCCCGAATCACAAAACTTTCTCCATCTTTGGTAAAGGTGTACTTTTGTTCCCTCTTGTGTAGAGTTACATCTCTATCCCATAGGTAAGGACTGCCTAGTACCACCTGACAAACATCCAAAGGAACTACGTCGCATGTAACTTCGTCAATATATGACTCATTTAGAGAAAATTTGAACGTGCACTCTTTGTAAAACTTGTAAGCCCCCTTCCTTTTGAAGCCATCCTAAAGGGTATGGTTTTGGATGTTTGAAAGTCTTCAAACCTAACTTCTGCACCAAAGAATTTGAAAGTAAATTCTTCTGACTTCCCGGGTCAATAACAGCATCAACTAGTGAAGTTTTGACTTGCATCTTCACCGTGAAGAGTTGCTCCCTAAGATCATCTTTTGAAGGTATTTCTTTTGCCCCTGTCATAAGAGAAAGCTTTGAATTGGGTTCTGTTAGTCCGTGGACTTCTTTTGGAGTTTGAGCGACTAGTGCTGCCTTCGGCTTCTTTCCTCTGCAACCCTTTAGGCTTTAGATGAGGGTTCTTAACCTAACACTTGTCGACAATGTGACATGTTTGCTTGCAATGGGTGCAAGACAAACCTTCCTTGTCACTAGACTTCTCTTCTTCTTTGCTCCTTTCACCTCCTTTCACAGTGGTGCCTCCAGATTTCACCTTAGTATTGCCCTTTGAATCAGATTTCTTAAGCCTGCCCTCAATGGCATTAGCTTTTATACTTGCTTCAGAGATAGTATCCACCGAAAAAATCTTCAACTCCTTAGTATATACTCATGGAACCCGGAAATATATTTCATGTAGATAACATAATCCCCCAAGTCTAAGTCCAAAATCATAGCTTGATTCTTGAAATTGCGAAGTATATTCTTGTACGGTTTGGTTATAAGTCTGCTTCAAGTTGTACCACTTGAACCATCTCTCCTCAAGGTAGCCAACCTAGGATAAAACATTTCCTTACAATCTGCCTTGAATCTTTTCCACGACAATACTCCTTTACCTAGGTTTTGTCTTTGATAAGCTTTCCACCGAGGTTAGAGCATGCTTTTGTAGCTTTAATGCCGCTGAAAGCAATCTTTTCCTTTGAACCATATTCAAAGAAAGAGAAATACGTCTCTAGGCGTTCAATCCAATCATCCAATTTTTCTACATCGACACTCCCATCGTAAAGTGGAATATCAACACGAAAATCAATTTTCAGATTCTTACCATGAGGTTTAGTTGATGTAGGACTTTTAAGAAACTCTTTCTTCTCCTCATCTCCTTCCTCCTCATCTTCTTCTTCTTCTTCAGAATCATCTTTTTCCGAAGCTGCAGGTGAAGATGTAACCTTTTTCTTTGTCTTCTTCTTAGGTGTATGAGAACGAATACATTCACTCAATTCCTGAAGAGTAACTTGAATAGACTTCATGTCTGTTTGCAACGTAGCCACCTTTCTTTCATAATTTGTGGTTCGCCTTCCTTAGGATCATCAACTGACTTTGTCATCCCTGATCTCCTTGTTTTCTTAACGTCTTCCAACTTCTCGAGTACCTCACCAAGCTTTATGTAGAGAGATATAGTGAAAACCATAAACCACAGGGATTTACCCTAGAAACTAACCTTGCTCGTGATGCCAACTTGATACGTGTTGATCTCTGTACCTTGGTAACTATTACTATAAAGGCGGAATTCAGAATAATAATAGACGAGAAACTTAGAAAACATAACACAAGTAGTAATTCGAAGAAAATATCTTCTCTTAGATTATGAACAAGAAAACGATTACAATTATCTCTTTGTTACGCTCACAATCTTCTCTAAACAGTGGATTAACCTTAAACTGTTTGCTAAGCTTTCACAAGTATTGTCGTAAGCTTTCTCTAGGTTTTCTGTGCCTAGTTTCTGTATATCCTTAGCTATTAGCCAAACCCCTCTATTTATAGCCTTCATCGTACTCAGCTGACCAAGGACTTCTATTAGGAATCTATTTCCTAAACTAAGAGTATTGCCTAAAACAAAACTCTTCCCTAACTAGGAATTCTGCCTAAACAAGGATTCATGCTGATCGCTGTCGTATGTGTCAAAAATAATTTCACTTTCCTAAAGTATATGATAAGAAAGAGTTCGTATCCACAGAGAGGCGATTGTAGTTATTTCGTAATCAATTTCTTAAAGTAACCAGTTGGGGGGATTTCTGATTTCTATGTAAGCAATAAAAGCAAATTAAAAGCAAAGTATATTGTAGAAAGTAATCAATGGAGAAAGATATTGGTCAAGGAATTCATCTTCAATCTTAGACATGTGCTTGCATATATGAATAGAATTACGATTTAATCTCTTATGTTATCAAAAGCCTAGAGAATCAAGAGAGCAAGATAATCTATTTATTTCCTAAGTTTATCAACACACACATTAGAGCTGCGTATGTGAATTCTACCTAAAGAATAACCTAACGCCTTGCGCTAATCAAGTTCAATTCTAGGAGCATTAAGTTTCGAAATAGGCTAATCAATGCAATTGTCATGCGTTGCGCATAACAATTCGGACAATGGTCAAACTCTACATATGATTACGAGTGTATCACTACAAACCGTAAACATATCATGCTACTTGTATTCAAGGTTATCGCTCGATGAAAACCTAAAATAGCTATGGACTAAGATGCAAGTTCAATTAATTGGCCACAACTAATCAAACATCATAATCCTATCACAATACTTCAATCATGTGATCATAAAAACAGTAGAGAATTGAACGATAATCAAGAGAAAAACTAATACATAAAGCAAACACAAGTTTAAGAAATAGGACTACATCCTTAACCAATAATAGAAATTTAGCTACTCATAGCTATGGAGTTCATCACAAAAATATAAGTTGAAATAAAGAAGAAGAAGAACAAAAGCAAACCCTAGTTGCGTAAACAAAAGCGGCTCTCCAAAGTTCCAAGAATAAGATGATGTCTTTCAAAAAGTTGTAGAATTCCTCTTTTTATAGCTTTTCTCTTCTTCCAAAATTAGGTCAAGTCTCAAAGTCCATTAGATAAAAATCCACCAAGCCCATTAGAGAGATAAACCCGTGTAGGAAAAATGTCCAAAAAGTCGTCGCCGGAAAACTGGTATTGTGACCGGAAATCGGGCCGGGAGAAGTGGTCGGAAATCGGTTCCGGTGACCGGCAAAGTCCACCCGGTCACCGGTCAACCGGGTCAAATCGGTCAGGAGAGTCAGCCGGGTCAACTCGGGTCAAGCACCGAGTTATACCGAGTCAGCTGATTTAAATCAGAGTCAGCATCTTCTGTCAGACCTGAGTCAGTGAGTCAGAGCTGAATGGACTGACAACCATTGCAACCAGCCTGAACTAGTACGGCACAATCATTGTGCTTCACACCTCCTTGGCCAGCCATCTTGGCTGTGCCTATGTCTCTCATTCACAACTGCAATACACAAACTGCCAACTTCTTCACAGCCAGCTGAACTGCAATGCTTCACTCATCATACTAATCATCCCCTACACTCCAGTTGAGACTCAAAACCACCTCTGCATCTGCAACTTCCCAGCTATCGCAACCAGCTCTTGCATAACCTGTAACTCAACAGCTCTTCCACTAACACTGCAGCTGCACTCCACCAGAACCAGCCTTTCATAGTTCCATCTCCTTACATGCATCTAGAGCATTCAATCTCAGCCAACACTAGCATATCCATCATCACCATTTCACAGCAGCACCAAGCATCCCTGTCTCAAATCATCATAACAGCAGCGCCAGCTCAGCCAACCTGTCACCTCCATTCTTCCCTGAACTCACACACTCTCCATTTTCAACCTTTTCCGCAAAGTTCCTAAGCATACATCTATCTGCTCATTTCAGCTCCAACCACCTGCAACTCCTCAAACCAATATCACCAGTGGTGTATCCTATCAATTCAAAGCAACAACACTAACATGCTCTTCCATATCCTGCAAAGCACATTTCACAACCAGCTGCAGCACATTCATCAGCATCCACAGCTACAGCTTCTTCCTCCATTCATATCACTATTTCAGTTCAGCTCCACAGGATTATCATTCAATTGCAGCCAAATATCACTCTTTGCATCTTAACCTGCACTACTCTGACTCGAGCCAACCCCTGTGACAAGCTTCGTCTCATATTGCCTATAATAGCATCAATGGTAATCTGCATTACACAACCACCTTCATCACTGCAATTCACTTTCAATCTTCAATTCCACACACATAGCAGCTATTCCATTCTCATTAGCAACTTTATTACCAAAACCCATTAATCACACACAATCCATATTCATAAATCTCAAGCTCAGAATCCATTATCTCCACCTGATTTCATCCACAATCCCATCCAACCTCAGACTCTAACCTGTGAATTAAGAGCCAAACCCAGATCAAATCCAACCAGTAATCCACCACAATGAACCCATTCCTTCCTTTCATGTTCGCAACACCTGATTTTCTCATTTCTGAAAAATCAACTACAAACCCTAGATTCAATTTCGACCATCAAACCCATGTCAAATCTTTTACTCTTGCATTCAACGGCGAAAGACCAGGAAACCCATTTCTCTATCCGATTTATTCCTTCAAATTACAGACCGTCCCATCTTTGATTTTCACATCAATTTCTTCACGACAAGAACCCTAACTTAAATTCCATATGAACTGACTTCTCATCCACTTCCCGCCATTAATCACTTCTTCTTCTCTCGTCTCTCGAACTCCAGGACAGCCACCATATCTCACTCTAACTCTCCATTTTCACCGAGCTACCATCGAAATTAAGCCGCCCTGTTTCTCTCGAGTTGAAAAATGATAATGAATGAGAATTTATTTTCTCCGAATTCCCGGGGCTTGTGTAGGAATAAAATGGATACAACCACCCATATAAAGTGGATAAAGGGTACCCAAAGTGACATAAGCACCCACTTATTAGTTAAGGGCTACCAGAGTTCTTTGCTCCATGCTTCTCTAGACTAAGGCTGCGGTGTTCGTCTCTTATTCTTTGGCTAGGCTCGGCTCTCAATAGCAAGTGCACGTGAACTGACCTTTGTGCTCCTTTTCACTCCAAAAGCTAATTTCCTCTTCTTTTGTTCTCGGTGACTCCATTGCACCTGATTAGCTCAAAAGTAATCATAAGATACATAATTTACAAGAAAAATAGCAAAGAAAGCATAAACTCTAGATAGTAAATACGGTGTATTCTACACCTATCAAATTCCCCACACTTAGACTTTGCTAGTCCTCGAGCAAATCAAACAAGACAATTCTAAAAAATACATACAACTCCGTGTCGTCGAGGCTACGGTCACTTTTAGCATAAATAACAAGCCTTTAAACCCCTAGGTGTCCCTAGTGGACGAGTTATAGTCTCGTGAGGGTTTACTAGAGATATACCCACAAAACCTATTTTCCAACTTACTAGTTCTCCGTAATGATAGTATCCAACGCGCTAAGAAGACATAGAGATTCTGCACACTAGTCATAAGAAGTTAGACACATAAATGAACACAATCTCATTCTTAAAAGTTGAGAGAGAGATAACCATCCCTTCTCGACATGAATTCGGGTTCGGAGTGATCAAAAGTCTTGACTCTGCCTCACAAGAAAGGGTTTTATGAATTTGCTCTCAATAATAAACATCTTTTTATGGGTCACACATGTGTCCAGGTAGGAATGAAGAGAGAATCCTGCGACACGTTGAATGGTAGGAAGGCAAACCCTCCGAATGTTTTGAAAACCCACATCTTTTATAATTTTTGAAAACCCATTTTTTTGACGATCTCTTCGAAAGGAAATCAACCATTTAACGAAGGTGGGAATATGCTTACTTACCGTGTATCCGTTCGGCGTGCGACTAGCACCACTCTCACAAACATCCATAAAACGTCTTCGGTCTTCTATCGGTGTCTTCATCTTCGTCTTTGGTCTTCAACGCTTGATGATAACTCTTGAACTTCGTAGAATCTTGACAATATGATTCTTTCCTCTAATTCCTTGTCGCTTGAAACTTCATTATAGATATTCCTTCTTTCCATTGGCTTTATTGAAAGAATACAAAACTAAAAACAAACTATACAAACCCAAAAATTTATTTATTTATTTATTTATTTTAGGAAATAAAACAAATACAAAAATAAAAAATAAAACAAAATAATAAAAACTATTAACAAACCTAAACATTTTTCTCTTGTCTCTTTTTTTTTTATTTTTTTATTTTTTCGTTTTTTTTATTTATTTTTAAGACAAGAGAAAAATAAAATACAAATAAGATACAACAAAAACGTAAGTACAAAGGCCATGGTGTAAGTACTTTACCACTTGATTCTTCACAACTTGTATGTCTTGATATCATAAACTTCTCGAACTCTCATCCTTGATAATTTCGCTCTTATACAATAGTCTTCAACTTATAAAAATACTGCTCCTTGTCTTGTTGCTTTACTCAAATCTGAAATCTGTCCATTTCTGTATTGTTGCTTGTAAACCTTGAACATCTTCAACTTTCCTTCAAATTTGTGATGCTCCTCTTGTTGATGATGATGGTGTTTCTATGGACCTGTTGGTGTAGAGAGAGATAAGGTGGATGGTGCTAACTGCGAACAAGATTACAAGTGGTATGTAAGTTAGCAATTCGATGTCACCAACATGGTTGATAAAAATAGCACTCAAGAGATCAAAAATAGTGCTTCTATGGTGGGAGGTTGGACAGCTCACCATTCTGCCCGGAATTTACGTACGGTGACACACACTCTAAAAGCACAAATTTAGACAGTCTACAAAGAATTGAAGGTCGGTGCCTCACATTATGTAACATGGGTAGTCTCCACTATAGGGGATCACTTTGCTCTAATACCGAATCGATCTGCACCTTATTTGCCACTGGCATGGTTAAATCCAACTTTAACTCTCATACAATTAAGAAACCCGATCATGTTCTCTGTCATCTCTAAGTTCAGTCACTAGTATGAGATTCTCGATGTAATCTTAGCGACATGTATACTATGTGACTCTAAACTAACTACAAGTTGGAGTTTTCTTATTCACTAGTTCACAAAAAAGTTGAAAAATTGCAAAAATTTACAACGCAAAACCACTCCCCCACACTTAAACTTTACATTGTCCTCAATGTAAATTGAATAAAATCAAAGTAAGTCAAGGTGGGAAATCCTAACAAGAAATCAGCAAAAATAAAGTAAAAACAAAAACAGGGAAAAACTAAAAACAAGAAAAGAAATAAATACAAGACAAGAAATACTCATCCTTTGGGTTGCCTCCCAATTAGCGCTTGGTTTAAAGTCCTCAGCCCGACTATCTCATTGCTTTCTATGACTCCTCCAGAGGGAGTACATCCACAAAGTTAACCCCTTCCACGACATCCGAAGAGAAGTTCTCATAATATGGTTTCAACCGGTGCCCATTCACTTTAAGTTCATTACTGTGTAGCTAAACTACGAATTTCCACCGCACCATGAGAAAACACATTAGTCACAATAAAAGGTCCAATCCAACATGACCTTAATTTACCCGGAAATAATTGCAAACGAGAATTAAACAAAAGCACTTTCGCCCAATGCAAAATTGTTTCTTTGTAATCATATTATCATGAAAAGCTTTCGTCTTTTCCTTGTAAATCCGTGAGCTTTCAAATGCATCATTGCGAATCTCCTCTAACTCTTGAAGTTGTAACTTCCGTTGCCTTCCAAAGACCATCCAACTCCATGTTGCATTGCTTAATAGCCCAAAACGCCTTATGCTCAATTTCAACGGGTAAGTGACAAGGTTTACCATAAACAAGCCTAAAAGGAGACATCCCAATATGTGTTTTATATGCGGTTCTATACGCCCACAAAGCATCATTAAGTCGCGAACTCCAATCCTTCCTTGTTGGATTCACCGTCTTTTCAAGAATAGATTTCACCTCTCGGTTGGAAACTTCGGCTTGTCCGTTTGTTTGTGGATGGTAGGGAGTTGCAATCCTATGCGACACATTGTACTTCTTTAACAAGCTTTGCAAGAACCTATTTTTTGAAGTGTGACCCTCCATCGCTAATTATAGCCCTTGGAATTCCAAACCTTGAAAATATATTAGCTTGCACAAAATGCAAACAACTTTAGAATCATTAGTTGGGGTGGCCTTAGCTTCCACCCATTTCGAGACATAATCCACACAAAGCAAGATATAATAATTCCCATTAGAATTGACAAAAGGTCCCATAAAATCAATTCCCCATACATCAAAAACCTCCACAAATTGAATAATAGTTTGCGGCATTTGATTTCGAGCACCTAGATTCTTAGGTTCTTTGGCACCTATCACATGTGATACAAAATGCATGTGCATCCTTAAAAACGTTGGCCAAAAGAAACCACATTCTAGTACCTTGAGAGCGGTTCTCTTACTCCCAAAGTGTCCTCCACAAGCATATGAGTGGCAAAAAGACAAGATAGAATTAAATTCAATTTCGGGAACACACCTACGTATTACTTGGTCACTACAATGCTTCCATAAGTATGGATCATCCCATATGTATTGGTTTCCTAACTTCTTAAGTTTGTCCCTCTCGGCCTTTCTTTGGGATTTGTTTAGACACTAAGTAATTAACAATATCGGCGTACCATGGTTCTCCACAGGCAATTGAGAATAGTTGCTCATCCAGGAAACTCTCACGAACAGGATAGTCTCCTTGTCCACAGCAAGTCAGCTCAAATGATCCGCAATGGTGTTCTCAATTCCTTTCTTGTCTTTGATTTCAATATCAAACTCTTGCAAGAGTAAGATCCATCGTATGAGCCTCGGTTTCGCCTCTTTCTTTGTAAGCAAGTATCTAAGTGCTGCATGATCAGAAAAAACAACAACTTTTGTACCAATTAGATAAGAGCGAAACTTCTCTAAAGCAAAAACAATGGCTAATAACTCTTTTCGGTGGTTGTGTAGTTTTGTTGGGCCTCATTTAATGTTCTAGAAGCATAATAAATGGCATGAGGTATCTTCCCCACACGCTGCCCAAGCACCGCACCAACCGCATAGTCACTTGCATCACACATGAGCTCAAAAGGCTTGCTCCAATCCGGTGGTTTAATGATAGGGGCTGAAATCAAAGTTCTTTCAAACGATTGAATGCCGCCACACACTTCTCATCAAAGTTAAAAACCACATCTTTTGCAATAGGTTACAAAGTGGTGATGTTATCTTGGAAAAGTCCTTGATGAATCTACGATAAAAACCTGCATGACCAAGAAAAGAGCGTATCTCCCTCACCGTAGTGGGAGGGGTTAGAGCACGAATAAGGTCTATCTTAGATTTATCGACCTCCAAGCCTTTAGAAGATATTATATGGCCTAAAACTATGCCATGAGTTACCATGAAATGGCACTTCTCCCAATTTAGCAC
This sequence comes from Papaver armeniacum, assembly GCA_023531295.1. NCBI lineage: Eukaryota > Viridiplantae > Streptophyta > Magnoliopsida > Ranunculales > Papaveraceae > Papaver > Papaver armeniacum. The sequence goes on along the minus strand of JAJJWW010007685.1, from coordinate 84,284 downwards.
AAGATTTGTTTCAACACATCGTTCAAGGATTAGAGACAAATTGTTCAAGCAAAGGTCAAATGAATCACCAAAGACACTAAAATCGTCCATGAACACTTGATTATGTTTTCAACATATTCCGAAAAGATACTTACCATACACCTTTGAAAGGTAGCTGGAGCATTGCATAAGCCAAAAGGCATCCTTCTATAAGCAAAAGTACCGAAGGGACAAGTGAAAGTGGTTTTCTCTTGGTCCTCCTAAGTGCTATCAAAATCTGATTATAACTGAATAGCCATCAAGAAAGCAATAGTAAGAGTGTCCAGCTAAACGTTCAAGCATTTGATCAATAAAAGGTAAAGGAAAGTGATCTTTTCTAGTGGTGGCATTCAATTTTCTATAATCAATACAAACCCTCCAACCGGTTTGCACACGAGTTGGGACAAGTTCATTCTTATCATTCTCCACCACCGTCACACGTTGATTTCTTTGGTACTACTTGTACCGGGCTTACCCACTTGCTATCGGATATGGGGTAGATAACACCCACGTCCAAAAGCTTGAGTATCTCCTTTTTCACAACTTCCATCATGGGAGGATTCAAACGGCGTTGCGCTTCCCTTGTAGGCTTTGAATCATCCTCCACACGGATCTTATGCATACAAACGGCGGGGCTAATACCCTTGATATCGGCGATTGTCCATCCTATGGCCGTTTGTACGTCCTTAGCACCCTTAGAAGTTTTTGCTCCTGTAATTCATTAAGCTCGTTAGAAACAATCACGGTAAGTCTTCATTGTCACCCAAGTACAAGTACTTTAAGTGACTTGGAAGAGGTTTCAATTCTAAACTTGGAGATTTAACAATAGATGGCACAAGTTTTTCATTATTGCAAGGTAAAGACGCATATGAAATATTCTTAATTGCTGATTTTTCCGGTAATGAGTCAAGAGAACCAATGGTTTCTTTCATCTCATCACTATACGCATAACCACTGTCAATAGGTGTAGTGAGCACGGTTTCCAAAGTATCAACACCATTCAACTCAAACATTGTTGCGCCAATGTGTCCATCACATCAATGGAGAAACAAGAGTGGACATCACTAGGATATCTCATCGTCTCGAAAATGTTGAAACGTATTATTTCTCCATCAAACTCCATAGTTAGCGTTCCCTTGTCCACATCAATAATAGTTTTCGCCGTTTTCATGAAGGGACGCCCAGTAGCAATGGAAGAGACGAATCCGGTGAACCTTCATCCATCTCTAACACGCAAAAGTCCGCCGGAAATACAAGTTGATTAACCTGCACAAGAACATCCTCAACAATACCCATTGGGTAGACATTAGAACGATCGGCTAATTGCAACACAATTCCAGCCTTTTTAAGAGGACCAAGATCAAGTGAATTATACATAGATGCAGGCATGACATTAACGGAAGCACCTAAGTCCAACATAGCTTTATTAAATATGGTGTTACCAATTTTGACGGGAATGTCAAAGCTTCCAGGGGTCCTTGCACTTAAGTGGGAGTTTATGTTGTAAGATTGCCGAAGCATTCTCCCCCACACTAAGCACTTCATTACCTTTGAGCCTTTGCTTATTGGTACACAAGTCCTTCAACACATTTGCATACTTTGGAACTTGCTTGATAGCATCTATGAGTGGTATGTTCACATGGATCTTCTTGAGAATGTCTAAAATCTCCTTTTCTAGTTCCGCCTTCTTGGAATTTGCAAATCTGCGAGGGAAAGGTAAAGGAGGAACATAAGTAGAAACCGGAGTTTTAGAGTTAGAAATAGGCACCTCAGAAGTTTGGGGAGAATCCTCGATTTTCTCCTCCAAAACAGGTTCCTTAGGTGTTTCCACCGTGCCCGAATCAGCAACTTCGGGTTGCACAAGTTGTGTACCACTCCTCAACGTAATTGCATTAACACCCTCCTTTGGGTTGATAGGTTGAGAAGGGAGTTTCCCACCATTTTGTGCCTTCAATTGATTCAACTCCATAGCCATAGAACCAACTTGAGTTTGCAAGTCCTTAACAGAACTCTCCGTTCTTTGCATAAAAGATTTCAGCAACTCCTCCATACTAGACCCCATGGTTTGAGGTTGTTGTTGTTGTTGAAATTGTTGTCTCGGTTGGAATTGTTGTTGTTGAGGTTGAAATCCACTCGGGTTGTTGAAACTAGATTGTTGAATCGCTCCTTGCTTATTGGCATAGCTAAAATTGGGGTGATCTCTCCATCCCGGATTGTAAGTGTTGGAGTAGGGATCATACCGTCTTTGTTGATTTGGAAAGATCGCATTAGCTTGCTCGTCTTCATAAGCTTGAGTGGAACTCGGTATCACCGCGGCTGCAACTTGTTGAAGCATTGTGTTCATGTTACCCATTTGTTGACGAAGTTCCTCAACCTCTCTCACCTCATTCACCCTTCTAATAATCACATCCGAACCACGACTCAAGAATTGTTGTGAGTTCGCTGCCATGTTTTCAATCAACTCTCTAGCTTGTGCCACCGTCTTGTTCACTAGTGCACCACCACCCGCAGCGTCAAGAAGATCCCTATCACTTGATTGGAGTCCTTCGTATAAGTATTGGATGATCATAGCGTCACTGAATTGGTGGTGAGGACAGCTTGCCACCAATCTCTTGTATCGTTCCCAACATTCATATAAGGATTCCCCCACATTTTGCTTCATCCCACAAATATCTTTGCGAATTTGAGTAGCCTTTGATGCAGGAAAATATCTCTCCAAAAAGAGTTTCTTCAGCCCATTCCATGTTGTGACACTTCCGGCCGGTAAATAGTATAACCAATCCTTAGCACTATCCATTAGAGAGAAACGGAAAACTTTCAACATTGCACCATCCGCCTCAACATCCGCTGGAAGCATAGCCGTGACAATGGTGTGGAAATCCATAAGATGCTTGTTTGGATCTTCATTCACCATGCCATGGAACTTTGGTAATTCTCTAAGCAACCCCGGCTTGATCTCAAAAGTAGAGTTTGTTTGAATACATCCCTGTTGTGTATCAAGCCTATGAGAAGCCAACTCCTTGAGTGAACGATTTGCATCACCCATAGCTTCTTCTTCTTCAACTTGTGGTTCATCTACGATTGGAACCTCTTTTCCTTCTTCTTGTTGTTGGAAAATCTCTTCTCCTACTTCCAACTCGTGCTCGTCCGTTGTGTCTTGACTTGGTTGGAGTATTGTGCCGCGTCGAGTAGCTATCCAGCACCTTGGATAATTCCAATCCTTAGAAACCGAGATTAGGTACCTGCAAACAATTCTCGCAAACAAGTGAGAAACAAGACAAGAAACAAGAAGCAAATATAAAAGCAAAAAAAAAAATAAGAAACTAAAAACTTAATAACTAGCCGTGTGCCTCCCGGCAACGGCGCCAAAATTTGATCGCTGTCGTATGCGTCAAAAATAATTTCACTTTCCTAAAGTATATGATAAGAAAGAGTTCGTATCCACAGAGAGGCGATTGTAGTTATTTCGTAATCAATTTCTTAAAGTAACCAATTGGGGGGATTTCTGATTTCTACGTAAGCAATAAAAGCAAATTAAAAGCAAAGTAAATTGTAGAAAGTAATCAATGGAGAAAGATATTGGTCAATGAATTCATTTTCAATCTTAGACATGTGCTTTCATATATGAATAGAATTACGATTTAATCTCTTGTGTTATCAAAAGCCTAGAGAATCAAGAGAGCAAGATAATCTATTTATTTCCTAAGTTTATCAACACACACATTAGAGCTGCGTATGTGAATTCTACCTAAAGAATAACCTAACGCCTTGTGCTAATCAAGTTCAATTCCTAGGAGCATTAAGTTTCAAAAATAGGCTAATCAATGTAATTGTCATGCGTTGCGCATAACAATTCGGACAATGGTCAAACTCTACATATGATTACGAGAGTGTATCACTACAAACCGTAAACATATCATGCTACTTGTATTCAAGGTTATCGCTCGATGAAAAACCCTAAAATAGCTATGGACTAAGATGCAAGTTCAATTAATTGGCCACTTAACTAATCAAACATCATAATCCTATCACAATACTTCAATCATGTGATCATAAAAACAGTAGAAAATTGAACGATAATCAAGAGAGAAAACTAATACATAAAGCAAACACAAGTTTAAGAAATAGGACTACATCCTTAACCAATAATAGAGAATTTAGCTACTCATAGTTATGGAGTTCATCACAAAAATATAAGTTAAAATAAAGAAGTAGAAGAACAAAAGCAAACCCTAGTTGCGTAAACAAAAGCGGCTCTCCAAAGTTCCAAGAATAAGATGATGTCTTTCCAAAAGTTGTAGAATTCCTCTTTTTATAGCTTTTCTCTTCTTCCAAAATTAGGTCAAGTCTCAAAGTCCATTAGATAAAAATCCACCAAGCCCATTAGAGAGATAAACCCGTGTAGAAAAAATGTCCAAAAAGTCGTCGCCGGAAAACTGGTATTGTGACCGGAAATGGGCCGGAAAAGTGGTGAAATCGGTTCGGTGGCCGGCAAAGTCCACCTTGGTCACCGGGTCCAACCGGGATCAAATCGGTCGGGAGAGTCAGTCGGGTCAACTCGGGTCAAGCACCGAGTTATACCGAGTCAGCTGATTCAAATCAGAGTCAGCATCTTCTGTCAGACCTGAATCAGTGAGTCAGAGCTGAATGGACTGACAACCATTGCAACCAGCCTGAACTAGTACAGCACAATCATTGTGCTTCACACCTCCTTGGCCAGCCATCTTGGGTTGTGCCTATGTCTCCATTCACAATCGCAATACACAAGCGCCAACTTCTTCGGCCGGCCAGCTGCCGCAATGCTTCACTCATCATACTAATCATCCCCTACACTCCGTTGAGACTCAAAACCACCTCTGCATCCGCAACTTCCCCTATCTCAACCAGCTCTTGCATAACTCCGTAACTCAACGGCTCTTCCACTAACACTGCAGCCTGCACTCCACCGAATCCAGACCTTTCATAGTTCCATCTCCTTACATTCATCTAGAGCATTCAATCTCAGCCTAACACTAGCATATCCATCATCACCATTTCACAAAGACACCAAGCATCCCCTGTCTCAAATCATCATAACATCAGCCACCATTCAACCAACCTGTCACCTTCATTCTTCCCTGAACTCACACACTCTCCATTTTCAACCTTTTCCGCAAAGTTCCTAAGCATACATCTATCTGCTCATTTCAGCTCCAACCACCTGCAACTCCTCAAACCAATATCACCAGTGGTATATCCTTTCAATTCAAAGCAACAACACTAACATGCTCTTCCATATCCTGCAAAGCACATTTCACAACCAGCTGCAGCACATTCATCAGCATCCACAGCTACAGCTTCTTCCTCCATTCATATCACTATTTCAGTTCAGCTCCACAGGATTATCATTCAATTGCAGCCAAATATCACTCTTTGCATCTTAACCTGCACTACTCTGACTCGAGCCAACCCCCCGTGACAAGCTTCGTCTCATATTGCCTATAATAGCATCAATGGTAATCAGATTACACAACCACCTTCATCACTTTGCAATTCACTTTCAATCTTCAATTCCACACACACAGCAGCTATTCCATTCTCATTAGCAACTTTATTACCAAAACCCATTAATCACACACAATCCATATTCATAAATCTCAAGCTCAGAATCCATTATCTCCACCTGATTTCATCCACAATCCCATCTAACCTCAGACTCTAACCCGTGAATTAAGAGCCAAACCCAGATCAAATCCAACCAGTAATCCACCACAATGAACCCATTCCTTCCTTTCATGTTCGCAACACCTGATTTTCTCATTTCTGAAAAATCAACTACAAACCCTAGATTCAATTTCAGCCATCAAACCCATGTCAAATCTTTTACTCTTGCATTCAACAGCAGCACCAGGAAACCCATTTCTCTATCTGATTTATTCCTTCAAATTACAAGACCATCCCATCTTTGATTTTCACATCAATTTCTTCACAGCAAGAACCCTAACTTAAATTCCATATGAACCCCAGCTTCTCATCCAGCTTCCTGCCATTAATCACTTCTTCTTCTCTCGTCTCTGAACTCCAGGACAGCCACCATATCTCACTCTAACTCTCCGTTTTCACCTGAGCTACCATCGAAATTAAGCCGCCCCTGTTTCTCTCGAGTTGAAAAATGATAATGATTGAGAATTTATTTTCTCTGAATTCCAGGGCTTGTGTAGGAATAAAATGGATACAACCACCCATATAAAGTGGATAAAGGGTACCCAAAGTGACATAAGCACCCATTTATTAGTTAAGGGCTACCAGAGTTCTTTGCTCCATGCTTCTCTAGACTAAGCTGCGGTGTTCGTCTCTTATTGCTGGCTAGGCTCGGCTCTCAATAGCAGTGCACGTGAACTGACCTTTGTGCTCCTTTTCACTCCAAAAGCTAATTTCCTCTTCTTTTGTTCTCGGTGACTCCATTGCACCTGATTAGCTCAAAAGTAATCATAAGATACATAATTTACAAGAAAAATAGCAAAGAAAGCATAAACTCTAGATAGTAAATACGGTGTATTCTACACCTATCACATGCCTAGAATAGGTTTCTTCCCTCAACTTAGCTTTAGGTTAACTAAGTTCCCTAAAGGAGTACGGATACACCTGTATCATTTGAACTATCTTGTTGTGGAGAGATAATTTTCTTTTTATACAGTTCTTGAAAACCATAGCTTTTATTGTTCTTTAACTTTAGCTGTTGAAATATAAACACGATATCGTTTTCCGGATTTATATAGGAGTAAACCTTGTTGAAAATTCTAAGATCCTTTTACTATATGTTATTCAATACATTTTTCCGGATTTATATAGGAGTAAACCTTGTTGTGATTACTATTCACATCACTATAATCTATGTCATTGAACTATAAGACTGATACGAATATATGCTTATAAATCATTGAAAGGTTCAGTCAAGATAAAGTTTTCGTTTACATGATGCAAGTATTCAAACTATAGGTATCCACGATTACTGCTCCCAAAGTATTCACCGGGCAAAAAACTTTGTTACTCATATTATACTTTTGGTACACTGTTGGATCGGGATGTTAACTTCTACTGGTTCAAAAGATTACCAAAAAATTACATTATCAATTTACATACTCCGCAAATAATTGCACTTCATATATATATTTATATCACATGCATAATAATACATCGATTCTTTAACGACATACCGTTAGCAATAATATAAAGTATTAACTCGTGTAGATAAGACATGAAAATCCGGGTTATCCTTCACCGCAAAATATTCGTTACTACGTTGGACTTTTCTTCATGTTATTCATCATTTTTGGTACATCGTTGTTTCCTTTCTCTTTCACGGTTTCTCCCCTGTGCTATCATCCTTTTATCAGTGAGGCTACCCTTGCCCCCATCGTCCTTTTATCTATGAGGTTACCCCTGCCCTATCGTCCTTTTATCTGTGAGGTAAAATCGACGTTCTAGTGGCAATCCTATTGCTGAAACTCAGATAAAAGCAGCAGAATGGCTTGAAAATTATAAGACGAAGGAAGAAAACACGTACTCGGACGCACCTATTGGCTTTAGTTTATCATAGGATAAAATTCCTATAATAAATGAAGCATTATTTCTACACTAAACAGAAAAAAGATGGACATACAATACTTACACATGGTAGGGAGCACAACAAATGAATGACAGCATCCATACGTATAAACAATGAAGACAGACATAGCTCGTCTATTTAACAAATTTTCGAGATTAATAAGAACCATTTACTATCTCCAATTTTTTCTTTAATGTCAAGTCAAGGTTTACTACAATTAGAATCTCTTAAAAACAATCCCAAATACAATGAGATTTTCTATCCGAAGTACGCAATTCTGTAGGATCATTATATCGCAACGTACAAAACTCGCGAGGATAATAAACGACAGCTCTGCGAGGGAGTCGCAAGGAATCAAAAGGAATGACACATTGGATGACGACAGGAAGATATGAAATCTGACGAGAGTTAGGAAGTGTCGCGAGTATGAGTACTTATACATTCGCGACACTTCGCGAGACATTCCCGAAAATAAAGGACAAACCTAGCCGTCATTCACTATGTATTACCCTATATAAAGGGATGAGAAGTCCATTTGTAAGGGAGGATTCTTTTGAATTGGAAAATAAGTCATTAGGAGAGAGAAACGGGGAGAGTGTTTATAACTCTTAAGTGTAATTCTATCTTCCTGTGTAGTGATTTCAAGAAAGTAATCAATAAACATTTTTAGTTATTCATCTTTCAATGGATTAGCTAAGTGAATTATAGTGAGGGGTGTATTGTGGGATTTCCTGCAACTACATATTGGCGCTAGAAACAGGGATTGAGGGATTGAAGAAAAGAAGATTGCAATCGAAACCATTCAAATCAAGAAAATGAGAAAGGAAAATGTTAAATTAGATGAGGAAGAGGAGAAAGATATGGAATACAGTTCGGTCACAAGGACAATGATTAATGAGTTTCATGAAAATATCAAAGGAAGAATACACAAATTTTGATTTTGAAGGAAAGAAAATCACGAGATAGAGAGGTGACATTGCCTTTAAGAATGGGAAAAGCAAAAGATAACATTCACAACAAAGGCGAAATATCTAAGGAAAATTTGAATCACACATCTCCACTTGGTAATCACAAAAATATGTGCAAAGGAGAAGAATTAGCAAAGGAAAAGAAAATATGGATGGTAAATGGACCTTAATCGATCTTGGAAGCTTGGTGAACATCATGTTTTATCATGCTTACAAGAAGATGGGATACAAAGATGAAGAGATGATTTCCACGGCATACAATATCCATGGTTTTGGTAAATCCTTAACCAAAGTTAAAGGAGAGGTAAAGATGCGAATTATGTTAGGAGAAATCGAGACACAGGTAACATTGTGTGTAGTGGACATGGAATCGCCATACAACATATTGCTAGGAAGACCATGGGTACATGCGATAAAAGCAAAGAGCATCAACATTTCATCAATGTATCAAATTTCCTACACCAAGTGGAATTGGCGAGATTAGAGGGGATGTTGATAAAGGAAAAATATGTTATCAAATTGAGGTGAAATATTATGAAGAGCAAGCAAAAAGAGAAAGTACTAAAAAATGGCAAAAGCGGTTAGAAAAGAAGAAGAATTTCGAATTTACATGATAAGAGCAAAGGAAGGAAGAGGGATACCTAGCGAGATCTCGGAAGAAGAAAATGAGCTCGCGAAAGAGCTGAAAGGACCGACCCCAATGGGAGAACCGAAGGCTAGTTATGTCGCGGCGGAGCAGACGAAAGAAGTGAACGTCGGAACCAGCGAAGAGCCCAAGATGCTAAAAATTGGGACCCGTGTGGAAGCGGATGAGGAAAAGAGGATCATTGATTTGTCATGAGACTATAAAGATATCTTCGCGTGGAATATGGATGATATGCCTGGTATAGATCCATCGATAGCTTGCCACAAATTAGAAATAGACAAAGGGTGAAGCCATTCAAGCGGAGAATTAGAAAGATCGCAATAGGGTACCATCCCCAAATAGAGGAAGAATTGCAGAAAATGCTAGATGCGGGGATCATTAGGCCCGACCAAAGTATCCTGAATGGATAGCAAATATGGTTATAGTCCCAAAGAAGAAAAAGGGAATAAGAATTTGCATAGATTTTACTGATTTAAACAAAGCTTGTCCTAAAGATAGTTTTCCATTGCCAGATATTCCACAACTGGTCGAATCAGCGGCGGGAAATGAAAGAATATCATCCTTGGATGGATATAAAGGTTACAAACTGTTCCTCTCGCAGAGGAAGATCAAGAGCATACTTTGCTTTCTTCGCTCCAAGAGGGTTATATTGCTATACAAAATGCCATTCGCCATTACGAAATGCTGGAGCCACATATCAAAGAATGGTGGAAGAAGTGTTCGCAGAGTGGATACATAAAACACTAGAAGTATATGTAGATGACATGCTCGTAAAAAGTAAGAAAGCAGAAGATCATGTACGAGATCTGAAAGAAATCTTTGAACAGATGAGGCGTTTTAACATCAAAGTAAATCCAGAAAAATGTACCTTCGGAGTTGCATCGGAAAGTTTTTGGGTTACATCGTATCAAAAGAAGGGATACAAGTCGACCCAGAAAAAGTGAAAGCAGTTCGCGATATGCCTACACCTGCGACAGTAAAAGATGTTCAAAAGCTAAATGGGTTGTTAGCATCATTAGGAAGATTCATTTCGCGATCATCTGATAAGTGCAAACATTTTTTCAGCGTCCTGAAAAAAGGATCGAAGTTTAAATGGACAGACGAATGTGAGAAGGCTTTACAAGGAATTAAAGAACATCTAATGGAAATATCCATTATGCAAAAAGCAGAACCAGGAGAGGAATTGTTAATATACCTTGCGACAACCCGCACGCATTGAGCGCAGATATTCTTGCGAATGGATGCGGAGTCGAAAAACCAATTTATTACATTAGTAAAACTTTTAATGCCACAGAAAGGAACTATTCAAAGATTGAAAAACTAATCCTGGCGTTAGTCTATGCAACGTTTAAGCTTCGCATATATTTTCAAGCACATACTGTCAGGGTAGTAACAAAAATACCAATCGAGCCAGTAATGAAAAATTCAAAGAGATCGGGAAGAGTTGAAAGATGGAATGCTCAAATAAGCCATTGTAAACTCAAATATGAAATATTATCTTCAACCAAGTCACGAGGTTGTCGCAGTGATTTTTTGCGAATTTCCCTTGGAGGAAGATGAAGCAAGTGGATGAAATGATGGATGTAGAAGAAGAGCATGGAGACCCAAAAGATCCGCTAACCGAGCCAGGACAGGTGGGAAATATTAGTGTATGGATCATCAAATGGAGAAGGTAATGGAGTGGGAATTGTTGTGATTTCGCTTGAGGCAATAAATTAGCTTTCTCTTTTAGGTTGGAGTTTGAATCCACCAATAACGAAACGGAGTATGAAGCTATAATACATGCTTTGCGATTCGCAATAGAAATGAAACTGGAAAATGTGAGGATTACAAGTGACTCGCAATTAGCAATTCGCCAGATAACAGAGAAGTACGCTACAAATGAGCCATCTTTGCAAAAGTACAGGAAACTGGTCAAAGAATTGTCAAGACGAATAAGAAAATGAAATGGAGGCACATATCAAGGAGAAATAATAGACTCATGACGCTTTTGCCTTTATATCAAGTATGATGACGGACCAATCATGAGGAATATCAAAATACAAACACTTCGGCACCATCAATAAATAAAGAGGAAGAGCAAGAAAGCGAGATGCAATGTTGGTAGAGGACATACATGATGTCGCGATAAAGACTGGAGAAACGAACTTCAAGCATACTTGATGAAAAGGAAGTACCAAGAAATAGGTTAGAGGCACACAAATTGTAAAAAGTCGTGCGGCGAATTATGAATTGAGAGATGGTGTACTTTATCGGCGATCTTTTGATGGACCTTCACTTCGATGCTTAACAAGGGAAGAGGGAGAAACCATATTGAAGATGTTGCACAGTGGAGATGCTGGAAATCATAGCGGCAGAAGATCTTTAGCATATAAAGCAAAACGCAAGGATATTACTGGCCATATATGCATGAGGACGCAAAAAGCAATATCAAGGCGCTGCGAAGATTGTCAAAGACATGGGAAGAAGATACATGCACCAGGAGCACCGTTAAATTCTTCGAAAAGTGTGTGGCCCTTTGGAAAATGGGGTTTAGATATTGTGGGACCATTTTTACCGGGAACAGGACAAAGAAGATACTTAATTGTCGCAACGGATTATTTCACAAAATGGGCAGAAGTGAAAGCGGTACAACACATCCGCGACAAAGACGTATTTACTTTCATATTTGAGAATATTATATGCAGGTTTGGGATCCCTTGCACAGTTGGTATCTCGATAATGGGAAACAATTTGAAGGGCAAAATATAGAACTGTTACTTAATGCATTCCGGATAAGGTGTGGAAAATCGACTCCATTATATCCACAAGCTAATGGTCAGCGAGGCAACAAACAAAACAATAGCAACATATTGAAGAAGAAATTAGAAGGACACAATAAGGGATGGTGCGAACAAGTACCCGGTGCAGGTATGGGCATATAATACAACTAGAGAGAGGCTCTGGGAATGTCACCCTTTTGCTTAACATATGGAGTTGAAGCCGTGCTCCCAACGAGGTAGTGATCCCAACAACCAAAAAGAGGTTTGGGAGAAAATCTTAGTGCGGTAATATTCTGATTAAGTTGGACGAATTAGAGGAAAAAAGGAAAAAGGCATTACGACATATGGAAAATTATCAAGATTGGCTAGAGAATATAACAAGCGTGTTAAAATACGTGAGTTTCAAATCGAGACTTGAGTCTGAGAAACACCAATTTATCGGCTGAGAAAATGGAGGCAAGCAAGCGAGAAAATGGGATGGACCTTATATTATCAAAGAAGTAGTTGGTACAGGGCATATAGATTGATGGACCCCGAAGGCAAAGATATGGGACAAAGATTGGGCGGACCATGGAATGCAGTTGTATCTAAAGAAATATTACCCATAAAAAGGGGTGAGATGAGATGAATCAAGATGAAATATTTCAATGCAAGGTATTTGCGAAATTCAATAAAATGCAGAGAAAATCAGCGAATATCTCAAGAAGAATAGTAAGAAAAATTGAACGATCGAATGAATAAACATAATTGAAAGAATGAATGAATGGGACGAACCTTTATAGGCGTACACCCTAGTTCGCGAATGATATTTCGTAAGAGGCAAATGTAAGACCTAAAGTGCATCATATAAGGGGTATCTCTTAACATGGCTCAGGGAAAAGGTTACACCGCCCCGGAACTGGGTCATGTAGACTTGGGGCCCATGAAAGCCTATCCTAGAGGAGGTACCTTGGATTCCCAACTATATATAAGGTTATACCCCCGGTTGGGCGACCGAGGGTCTCTTCCAAGGAGTCGGCGTATGATCAAGGCGCCGAGGTACACGGTTGAGTCAAGAGTGCGGGGAGCATGGAACTTCCTTACCACTCTTGACAAGTCTTGGCGCATCTTTTCACTGCCCGAAGAAAACTCCACTTAGGGTGCAGCCTTGTAACCATAAACCCTATAGGTATAAGGGATAAGAGGCTGCAAAACAACTGGTTGTTGTTAAGACCGGATGGGAGGAGCTAGCCTTGTATGGCGATGTCGCCTCCTTGAAGGGGCAACCGGGAGATGATAAGGGCGACACCCTCCATTAGGGAGAGTGTCAAAGCAGTACGCAAATGTCATGAGGCTTTGTTTTCGCAAGGAAACTTAGGCTTGTCATATTTGTGCAATGATCCCGAAGAGGCAACAATACTAACGCGAGGGTAAGGCGAGATCAATGGGTCTCAGTACATGAAAGTGTGCGGACGTCCTGCGATTTCGTGAAGACGACAATGTCATGGGGCTTTATTTTCGTAAGAAAGTTTAGGCCTATCATATTGTCGCAAGCAAAATATCCTGCAGAGGCAAAAATACTTGAAAAATGATAAGACATGGTCAATGGGTTTTTACACGAAAGTGTAAAGACGTCCTGACCTTGTCGCAATAAAGGGTGAGCAGTAAGACCTTTAATTAGGAAGGTCTTACTTAGAAGACCACCAAAAATGATAAGGCAAGGTCAATGGGCCATTGCATGAAAATGCAAAGGCGTCTGCGATCTTGTCGCAACGAAAGAGACAAAGTAAGGCCCTTAATTGGGAACATAAATGATCACACAAAAATGTAAGCGAACATGCTTGCAAGATTATATCCAAAATTCTTTAAATAAGGAAGAAGGAGAAAATAAAGGAATTACTCAACAAAAGATTTAATCTTTTCAAGCAAAAAGAAAATTTCGCGAAACAACAAAATAGTTTAATTCTCTACATCAACATCATCGATTACGAGAAGTTGGTAGAGATTTTTCAATATCTTTATCAGCTCCACCTTCACCCAAGAGACTCTGTTCGGATACTCTTTGGTGATTCACCTTCGCTTATGGCGGATTTTCATCGAAGTTTTATCAGCCAGATCTTTGTTGACAACTTCGATGTTAGCGATATCTTCGCAACTTTCATAGTCATAATCACTATCAGGGGAGTTGGGGATTTCATCATCACTTACTTCCAAAGGGTCAACATGAATAGGTTCAAGAGATTTAGACAATAAAATTTCATTCATGAGGACTTCAGCTTTGAGGGGAAATTGGACGAGCAGTGCCTTTTGACGATTTTTACTATCTATGTCTTTACTGATCAGACATGTACTCAAATCTTCTTCTTTGCACGCTCGCGAACGCTACGAGGGAAGCAAAATGCTGAGTAACCCATTTTCTTTTGCGAACTTTAGTATAATCGACTTGAGGGTAGACATAACGGAGCCGAAGCTTTCTCTAGAATCCCGCATCACAAATACATATGAAAAGATTAAAGAAGACTCTTACAGAAGGTCTTTGGAATGTTCAAATACATAAATGAATTAAGGTAGTCAAACATTATGACTACCTTCCTTTTGAGAAGTAAGATCTTTGAATTAAAGCCGCAAAATTATTCCCCAAATGCAGTCCATGGCATCATCAAATGTATCTCCAACTAAGCCTTTCAAACGAGATCGCAAGCTTTTTCATTAGAAACAAGTATGGAATTCTCTGATCAGCAAGAGAAGAGTTGGATTTTTCTAATTGGCACATTGATCCTTGAATTGGCTTGCTTTTAAACTCAAGGTTATCCTACCTCAATAAGTTTATCTCTCTCAGCCAGTAACTTCTTCAAGCCGATTTCTCGGGGTGTGAATAGATTGTTCTTGTTCTTCACATAATTTTTGACAAGCATCATATCACTGCAACAGATCGCCACCTTGTTTAACAGAGAACGCTTCTCTTGAGAAAGAGTTCTATTCTCATCCGATAAAGTTTCCAACTCCAAATTAGCTTTAGTTAAAGAATAAGATAGGCGAGATAAGTCATTACTTAATGAGTCTTGATGTTTGAGCTAAATCAAAATTTTCTTTAGACAAATTATTTATTTGATCAGCAGACATATGTCTGATTATCTAAAAGATTATATTGCTCCATCCAAGCATCTCTTTCAACTCGAACTTCTTCAACAATTGATTCCAAGTGATATCTCCATTATTCGTTTCTGATTTAAAGCTTGAAGGGCGAACAAGAGCTTAAGTCGTAAAAAAAAAAAAAAAAAAAAAAAAGGGGGTTGCGAGAGTCTACCTTTTAATTCCTCATTCTTCCTGCGAAGATTATCACGATCTAGCGAGATGTTGTGAATTTTTGATTTTCAAGATGGAGATTATTGCATCTCGCAGTCATAGCTTGGAGATCACTCTTCAACACATTAATTTCTTGAACTAAGGATGCTTGCGAGATCTTATCAGGACCAAGATGTTTACTTAAAATCTCGCAGACATTGGATTTGACAGGATCGACAGAAGTCTTCTTGGCGTCATCTACAAGGTCCGAGAGAACTTTGAAAGCCACATCTATCCCTTCCAAATTTTCTGCAGTAAGAGGAATTTGCTCGATTGAAGAAGTTAGAGACGAATCATTCTTCGCCAAGGGAACATCATGGGAAGAGGAGATTTCAGGAAAGGTAGTGATCGGAGGAATGACAGGGGCATCGATGATAGGAGACGGAATAAGGTCATTTGTAGTAGGACTATTATGAGGAACTTGGTCTATGAGGAGTTAAGGCAAAGGAATATTGTCATTAGTGATAAAATTATCCTGCGATAGTTTCGCAACAGGAGACGAAGGCATAAAGGAGGGAAAAGGAACATCAGGAGTCATGGGTTTAGGTTGGCGAGATCTTTTGGGAGTTCTATCAATAGTTTTATCATCCTGTGAATGACAAGATAAGTAAGAAACAGAGGCAACAATATTGTTATTAAAAAAGGTAAATATTTCTTAAATACCTTGTCATTCGCAGTTTTCTTTTAGAAGCGGTAGATTTTGCTTGCAAAGAGGACTTTGGTTGCAGAACGGGTTCTGTTGAGAAGTGGGTTTATTTGCGAACCCAAAGAAAGAACAGGGTTCTTTACTAGTGAACTTAGTGCTAGGTTTGTTCTTCTTTGAAGCAAAAATGGCAGAAAAGAGGTTAAAAGAGAAATCGAATAAAATAATTTCACAAGATCAATCAATCACAAAATCAATCAATCACAAATCGATCGAGTTTAGCAAGAATATCAAACCGGATGCCATGAAAGTAATAGCGAGATAGGAAGTAGCGGAAAAACGGTGAAGAAGACGATGAAGAAAAAAAGCAGCGGAAAGACAATTGAGGACGATGAAAGAGATGAAGTAAAAGAAAAGAAGTGTTCTTCACAAAAGATCCTCCTATAAATAGACAAGAAAACGTTATGACCCAGGATAACATTAAACACACCATTAAAAGGGTAGTTTTAAACACGTGTAAGCGGTCATTACTAAATTCACGGAATTATACTGTAAGAAGATTTTTAGTGGAAAATGAACAATCGCGACAGTTCAAGAGGCATAAATTCTCATGATTCATCATTCTTTTTGACTTGCGAGATGAGCTCGCGAAATTTATCACTTTCATAACACCTGAGGCAAAAAATGATACTTCATATGTACTTCTCAAAGCTTCGGAACTTCGCCAAAGAATAGAGGCAAGTACGTACTTTTCAAGAAAAATATTCTTTCTTTCGTTTCCTTCATCAAACAAAGATCAAAGATTACATCAGCAACGGATTTTTCCTTAAAGAATGCTCTTCAAGCAATATTCAAGGAAAAGAGGCAAGATGTAGGATCATTATATCGCAACGTACAAAACTCGCGAGGATAATAAACGACGACTCTGGCGAGAGTCATGAGGAATCAAAAGGAATGACACATTGGATGACGACGGGGAAGATATGAAATCGGCGAGAGTTAGGAAGTGTCGCGAGTATGAGTACTTATACATTCGCGACACTTCGCGAGACATTCCCGAAAATAAAGGACAGCCTAGCTGTCATTCACTATGTATTACCCTATATAAAGGGATGAGAAGTCTGTTGTAAGGGGAGGATTCTTTTGAATTGGAAAATAAGTCATTAGGAGAGAGAAACGGGGAGAGTGTTTATAATTCTTAAGTGTAATTCTATCTTCCTGTGTAGTGATTTCAAGAAAGTAATCAATAAACATTTTTAGTTATTCATCTTTCAATGGATTAGCTAAGTGAATTATAGTGAGGGGTGTATTGTGGGATTTCCTGCAACTACAATTCCTTTGTTTCCCCACGACACAAAAACTTCAACAATTTGACTTAAAAAGAACTGCTCGATGGACACCAGGGGCGGGTCTATCCAGGGCTAACTCTGGCGATAGCCCATCCATAGTTTGGCCCAATTTTTTTCATGTATAGAAAACTCTGTTAAAATTAGTATTCAGCCCACTTACATTTATGATGGGTCAAAACTTTTTTCATTTTAGTTTTAGCCTATAATTTTGCTTATAATCCAAAACTTCATTTCGTCCCTTTATTTTCCAATTGTTCTTCCATAAACCATATGTTCCTTTTCCCAATCCAAATTTTGTTATTAGTTTTCTGAATTGTAATCTTTTAGTTGTCAATTTATTTCGATCAACGAAAAACTATGCAATACCTTGCAAAAGGTTTATCTTAGTCGGTGCAGTTTACTGGTGTCCATCAGGATGGAACAATAACCATTATGGCTTGAAGATTTATTGGTCCATCCTGATGGACACCAGTATGTCCCAAAACCCAAAATAACCTATAATCAGAGTGTAATTCTTCACCGTGATAGACTTAGAGATATGTATTAGTCAGACTATGATAGGCTTAGAGACATATATATATATATATATATGGACTGATATGAATCTAACGTTGCCTCATGATCTTAATTGATAAAGGGAGGAGCAAAGATCTAGGTTCGTATGGAGAGAGGAAAAGGAATCGCAGAGGTATCACAAAAATATGAAGAGAATATCCAATCTGTTGACCCTAAGAGCATCTCTAACAGAGGGCGAGAGTTTTATTTTCTTATGACACGTAGGATTTTAAACCTCATTTGCATTAAATTCATCTCCAATAGTAGGTCCTATTAAGTAGGAAGGGTGTCAAAATAAATACGAAGGTCTTGGACAAAGTCTTATTTAGGAAAAATGGAATCAATCTTATAATTATCCAAAAAAACAAATCTTAAAAATAAGACCCACGCATTGGAGATGGGTTATGAGCAAAAAGATTACTATTTTTCCACATACATATAACCCCATAAATAAGGATCTAAATAAAAATTTCACATATGATTTTTAGCACCACTCTTGGAGATGCTCTAATCAGATAAACCACTAAAATGAATAGCAATCAAGGAAAGATTGTAACGAAGAATATCATCCAAAATCACTCGCTATTCGAATCAGTCTCTCTTCACCTACAAAATCAAAACAAAATTTCGAATCAGCAATCAACCACAAACCAAAGAGAGAAGCAAAGACCTAAGGTATAGAAAAAGAAATCGGAGGCAGAAGAGAATCCGATAAAAAAAAGGTGGGAAGAGAAAAATACGATTTACATGACACCGATTGAAAAAAAATACATATCCAACGGCCAGAAACAACGGGGAATATCTGGGCGGCCCCAGAAATCCCCGCATCCAGTAAAGAACGTAAATCTAGTCATCGAGGATACTTCCGAGGATATATGGATTCACATTATATCTCCGCCTCCAATAAAAGCACATAAAATAGAAGTTCTCTCTGTGGAATCAGCTTTATTCTTGAGCAAAAAGAAATACAAACAAAAGATTGTTGTGCACCGGAGAGTCAACCACGTGCATAGTAAAGAAAGTGAGGAACCATCAAATGCCTAAGCAAACACAAAAAATGAACTGATCATATAAATTTTCCCTTAGCATTTATTTCATCTGCAACACCTTCTTCACATCCTTAAACCAAAATATTGGTAAAGCAAGGTCTTTGAATATCTTTCTTGCCACAAACACCCAAAAGTCATAGCTAAGAGAGATTTTCAAACATCATTATTTTTCTTACTCAACTCCCTCCATTTTAATTTGTGGTTCATATACTATTACATCTAGCCGTGCTCAAACCAAAAAAAAAAAAAAAAATTAGTAGGCCACAACCTTGGAAGGATCTTTTGAGATGGTACATATCAAAGGAACTAAGGAAGACTCATAAAGCCATTTCCAAGGTTCAATTAAACCTTGTCACTCAAACACGGAATAGTACAGGAAGTGCCACCTTAGCCAACTTCACAACATAATTCGATCTAAACAGTACAACTCTTGCTCAGATAATGTATCCATATGATATCTTGTAAGTTAGGATACACTACTGTAACGTGTCCACTGCACTAACACAAATTTCATTTCATGACGGGAAAAGTCATAAATATTATACTACTAACTTTAATTCGATTAATAGTGAAGTAATCATACTACACTATTGTAACGTGGAATAAAAGTTTGGCAGTAGGATTCTTGGCAAACATTTCATCAAACATGTTTGATACAATAATTATTAGAATAAACATACATAAGTTCAACTCGTGTTATAACATGAAGCAATGAGATAAATGACTAACCTTCTCCTCAAATTTTATACCAAAAGTATCAGATTGTTGGTGGATTTAGTGGCAATAGTCGTGCTTGAAATTTCAAAGGTCTTTGTATACAAACTACAACGTTCAGAATTCTCAAAATTAATCACTCAAATTTGTTAAAGATCATTTATTTTTATAAACAATGCAATACCCAAAAAAAAAAAAAAAAAAAAAAAAATTATCCATATAGATTCTTCTCCAAATAACACATAAAAAGTCTCACAAACCCAACTTAGAGTTTACCTTGACCCTTTCAGTAATGCAAGCTTGACTTAAACATCTCCCTCTAATTCGAGCGCTTCAACCAACGTGGCATTGTCTTCATAGCCCACCTTCAAAATGTGATGCCGTTTTAGTTTTAAGAGTAATAAAAAAGATGGAACCATACCTAAAATCATAATGAGATGTAAACTTTAATAGATTTTCACGGCGCTACAGTTAAAAACCTATTGAATACGTTGTATCACTTAATTCGGATTTTTTTCCTACAAAGTAAAGACCTTGGTAAGAGGAGAGATCTTACCTCAACTCTTCAGCTGTCATGAAGGCTAGCTGCCAAAAAACTATCTCCATTTTGGATGCATCCCCATGTGATGGAACGGGGTCAGATCACATATATAAACATTAGACTCGCCTTCTAACTTCCTTTCTTGCTAGTCCTCTTTCGTTTTCTTTCAGATTATATGATTCATTATCCATTAGCATCATTTAAGATTGAATCAATTATATTATCAACAGCAAGACCATATTTTCTTGATAATAGAACTAATCACAAATATGACCACCAGTTTCAACAGTAGAACATGAGCTAGCCAAAAACCCATTGACTTGAATCGGCAAAAACCTATAAGAAAAAACCACAAAACATTAATCATCTCTTACGTTGGCAAGAATTTTGAACTTTTGAATCATAGTCAGGGCAGTATTTATGGATTAAAGAGATGAATCATACACTAAGGCGTTGCTTAATAGTCTCATTAATTTAGTTTTCAAAAATAACTGTCGCATAGTCACTATTCAAAGTAGAGATCCACGTCAATGAACCACATAAACCATGTAACATTGAGCACCCAAAATATCCAATAAGGTAATATAACACTATTTCACTATCGTGGCGCAAGGTTAATCGAGCAGCACCTCTTAAGTGGGAAATAAAATACATAGACTAAATTGAGAAGCTCTACAATTGCATAATTTGTATTAAGAATATACATAGACTAAATAAAATATAATAAACTCTAACCTTACCGATATAAAACTTCGGCCTGAGCAAAGTTGGAGTTGTCTTTAATCACTTCTATTTTAACATAGGCTCAACAGTGTAGACGAAAGTACTGAAAATGAGCAGGGAAGAAGCTTCCACACATTTACACGTCCTATGAAAACAAACCCATGTTCAGGTTGGGAAACAGAAATATAAACATTGCGGTTAAGGAACGACGTACTAAATCTGTGTTCCTGAAAATAGGTCCACACATATTATATCTACGCGCACATATGTAACTATTCCATTCTCATCTTAGTGTGCAATGAACCCCTCTCAGAAACTCAACAACCTACGTTCTGCACCCAAAAGTAAAGGCATATAAATTAGAAAAGGCTTAGAAATTACCATTCTTCCTAAGTTTAGCTCTACAAATCAGGTATATCTAGCATCTAATATAAGTATTGGTACCCACTGCTCATATAAAGGCACTCATAAATTTAAAAATAAAATGAACGATAAAAGAGACTTACGAAAGGAGAAAATTACACTTAAGTGATACATATTATCATATTCGCTAGGGACATGAAATAATGTGAAGATTAATCGACCTTAGTCTGTTTATAATAGGCTTAAAAATCAGGGTTAAGTAATGGCAACATGACTGTTGTTATGAGAAATAGTTCGTGAATCTCAATGGAAAATTAGTGATGGTTCGGCTACATTAAGAAATTTCAATCAATATACATTTTATCAAAAGAAAAATTCAGCGATTAATATATTTCTGTTTCATTAAAAAAGGCGTATCGTCGACATCCATCAATTGAAATTGGCATGCAAAATCTAATTGCATATAAAGAAGAATGATGAGTATCGCCTTAGCTTGAATATATTAGTCTCATAATCACATATTAAAGCTATTTCAGCACCAAAACTCTACTTGGATATATTTTATAACCTTCTGTTTAACAAACTAATTCGTATTTGAGCTCCAAATAGAGTGAAAATACTAATGGAAGTGCTACACATAAAGAGTCAGTGGGACCCCTCCCCATCCGGTGGTTCAGCAAGTGGTGGGTTTAGTGTGGGTTCCACCCCACTCTTTCTATCGGTATGACCCAAAGGATGTAAATCATTTTCCAAATACTAATGTACCTTGAATATGTTAAAAACATAGCATATGGATCTATTATAATCTTCTCGGCTCCAAAATGACATCCTAGAAATTTTAAAGTTATTAGCTGAAAGTTGCATTGAAAAAAATAAAATACTACATAATAATTTTGGTGGAAGTCACCAAAGCGTGCCTATACTTGTTAAGAATTTGGTGTGAAAAGACAAATGACAACAATAAATATACCAAGACGGGGGGTAAATGTACCAGCATTGAGGTAAAAGTTGCAAGTAGTCACGAAAGTTTCCACGACTATATACTTTAAGGACCGGGTAAGTAAAATACCAAAAAAAAAAAAAGCCTTTTTCATTTTTGCAGTTTAAGAAGGAAAATCACATTTCACTAAAAAGATGACCCTGACCTGGGGACTTCAATTCATGATATTCAGTACCTTGCCACAATTGGGTTATACCCTAAACATGTAAATCTAGTGCATTGTTCTTCTTCATCCAAGTTAGCTCTTTGCACTTGCAAGAAACAAAAGTAATTGTGTCCTACTACTTTGTAATCATGGATACCTTTCAACACCTAGGTTAGATTCAGAGAGTAGATAAACAACAAGAAAGAAAGATAATAGCTCCTCCTAGATGGACATCGTAAGATTTAATGACTTAGTTCTAGTTCCTTTCCCGTAACTAAGAATAATCTGTGGTAACATAATTTAAGCTATCTGTGATACCTATCAATTAGTATACAAAAGATTAAGTATCAGACTCTACGTTGTTCCTTTGATAACATATCTTCCTATTTTCAGGAGATGATTAGTTGTTCATAACCTGCATCCCTGAAGCATCATATCCGTCTCATATGCATAACGTTTATTCATAAATAAACCCCAATAAAAACCTAAAAATGGTCCTCAAAATAAATCAAAATAGTTTTACAATATTTAATTACCTGCAATGGGACATCTTCTCCTGCTGGATGTTCTTCCAAGAATTTGGTCATATCATAAACCTACTATAATAAGTATAAAACAACACCAATAATCAATACCATGGTTTGAGATCCTAATCCAAGAACTAAAAGAGTATATACTGCCATGGATGGTGAGCCAACAATCAGATTGGATGAATGAAGTGTGACTTGTGACGAAGAAAAAAGCTTTGAGTTATTTTATTGTTGCCGAGATAAATATCTAGAGAAGGGAGAAATCACACACACACACAAAAGGTTGGATAATAGTGTAGGGAGCGTAGGGATGGAATGAGAAACTTTAAGTCCGCAACAATTCGTCCATATTACTCAATTAAAAATCCAAACAAATAGATTTTTTGGAACTGCCAAAAATCAACTAAGCATAGATGTTGCAATAGTGTCAACAAAACAAATTGTATTAGATTACTAAATTCAAATCCATGAAAATAAAAATACATTAAATTTAAGAAGAGAATAACTTTGGATATAGAATGCTAACCTGTTACAGTTCTAAATTTTTGTTCAAGAATCCAATAAGAGATACAAATCTAGCAACCATACACGAATTTTCCACACACCCTCCAGAAAGACCTGGAATAAACAAAGTCAGAAAACGGAAGCATTTAAAAACTCTTCAATAAGGAGTTTGATAATTGAATTCAACCTAGAAGTTGCATTAACTATAACAGAAGAAGCATCACCTGAGAACGCAGAAAGTTTAGTTTCTTTCAAAGCATGGAAAACCATATTGAATTATTTAAGCTCATCTTTGATTGTCTCCAAAACATTGTCAGTCATCACTCATCAGCACAGGTTTTATGAAGGATTGGCACGACGGTCAAAGCTTGATGATTTAACTGTAACGTATAAATCTGTTAAAGTATACGATAAACATCAACCTAAGCTAATAATCAACAAAAGAAGGGAAAAAAACCTCACCATAAAATTCTAGGGTTTCTGTATGTTTACATTCTTCTTCTATTCCTCTCAATCAACTTTCTGATTCGACTGCAACATATAAATATAGAAACCATAAAAATCTAATATGACTCAACGACAGAAGATTTGAAGGAAAATCAAAGAAGCAAAGACCTTTGGGTTCTGCGTGAGAGAAGAAAAGGGATCTCAGTGGAGAAACAAACAAAAGGGTTTATGTGACACATAAAGTATTACCCCCCTAATGTTACCCGAAATTCGCCAGCCGTCCAATGACAAACCCAATCCAGAATATCGCGACCGTCAGATCAGGGTCCCCATTAAATGACGTACGTCTGATAGCCCTGGCTATCATGGACACAAACCTCGTAACTTTTTATAACTATGATTCCCTAATCTCGCGAAAACTCCTTTGTTTTCAACAAAACTCATGGATTCTCCATAACTTCAAGGATTCATGAAAATAATATAAAATAGGGAAGGTGTGCGGGGCCAGGGCAACCTAAGCCCGGGCCATCCCCTGGGTTGTGGCCAGTCCCACACCTTACAATCCCTAGTCTTTTATAATTATTTCCTCAATTCATGAATCTCCGGTTTGAGCAAAAATTCATGATTTCTTCATATTTCTCAAATATTGCTCAAATCACGAAAAACCAAAAGCCAACATAGTTACACATTTGGCTAGCCTCTCACTTGCAATTTTAAATATTAAAACACTTTTATTTTAATATTTTAAAAATATTGATGAATTGACATACATGCTAATTCCAACAAAAATCAAGAATTTCAGGTCAAGATGAAACTCTTACGAAAATTCACAATGTCGCTCGAACGCACACGTGAAAAAATCTTTAAATTCTCGGTATGGAGACCACAGGACACCACGTCAACGTGTGCATGCCTTCATGGCCAGGCCCGAGTCATTCCTAGGGCTTGCACAAAGCCGAATTTCCACATGTTTTCATAATTTTGACCTAATTTGCTCAATTGCTCATACTGGGACCAAACTCTCTCCAATCAATTAGAGAACTCTTCAAATGACCAACAATTGGTCCCGTGACCACCAAGAGCCGGTCCCATGCCCTCTTGGTCAGTCCTATCTCTCATACTTAGGTTTGATCACCTAATCACAATCCAAAGAATATTTCGAGAAAATGATGAAACCGCATTTAATCATCATTCTTTCACCAACTCTCAAACCGAGAACCACCGGTGCGTGCTCACTCAAGCACTAGGCACCACATGGACGCTCATTATCCCATGTGGTCGGTCCCTCTTCACTCATGAACAATTTTAAGCAATTCGCCAATTGATAGAGGATTGATCAAAAATTAGGGTTCGAATAAACGCTCTATGAAATCATCATTACGAGCGAGGTTCAAACACTAATAAATTTATGATTGATTCAACAACTAATATATGAATTAATTATATAATATTTGGTAATTTACCAATACTTTAACTAATATTTTATTGGGTCACGTTACCAATAAATATTTCGTCGAATTGAGCAACACTTGCTCAGTTGCTCGAATATTGATCCAGCTATCAATATTCAGTAATTTATTAGTAATTTGTCAAATTAAGCAAGTAATTCCCGATATTCAGTTAGTTAAACCGAATTGAAAGCGATGCCTTTCGATTTACTCGAATATTGATCCAACTATCAATATTCGATATTATCGATATTTTAAGTCGAATCGAGCAATACTTGCTCAATTGCTCGAATAATCCATATATATTCAGTAACTCATCAATATTCAACAACTCGTCGAATTTACAATATTTGCTCAGAATAGCAACATTGACATTCATGAATTGCTGAGCATTTGTCAAACATGCTCGATTCAACAAAACCTAGGCTCATTGTCTAATCAGTCAACAACTGACTTAACTAAATACACGTATGTCATGCAGACTCTACGATTCGTGAGACATCAATCACGTCAAATTGGGGGATAACAACTAGGGTTTTGATCTGGCGGCCTACAGCACGTGGATTTCATCCACGACGAGAAATGTGCGTAAGTTGTGTAAACGGTTGAAGGAGTTAGCAAAGTAGTGGGTGCACGATCCGTCAAGTCTCCACACGACATGGAACTGACTTTACCATGATCTTCCACTTGCCCACTCTTCCACTCATGAAACCGTCACACTTACAAGGATCAAGGTGTTCACAACTCGGACAATATAAATAAGTCTCTGAATCCACGATTGAAAAAAACGAAGGACCACTAGCTATCAGCAATCGTCCACAAAGAATTTCTCGAGTAACTACTCTCAGGAATTCATCAATCCATCAGAACTTATTCGAACTCAACAGTTCACCAATATTGCAGAAACCTTCAACACACCCACAATCCTTGATCATCACTGATCCCACATAATTCTCAGCTTCCCTCCTACAGATCAACCCATCTCCCTCTTTGCGGCCGAATTGACTCTAGAACGGCCATTGCCTTGGTTTAGGCCGGAGTCCTACAAATTGATCTCTCGAATATAAGCACCCCCTTTGCAGCGGTGCATCTGTGTGAGGTTTAGCGGGTTGCTTTCGATTGAGGAGTCTCAACCACACGTTCGACTCTTCATTTTCCTAAAAAACCAGCGAACCACTTTTTCCCTATCCATAATGATTTCATTAAATCTTCTCCAAAAGTTTTTTTCGGTTTCATCAACCGATACATCATCATCTTCCTCAGCGAGTCTTCTCGCGACCTTTCGAGGAGAATTTCGATCTCGCCGTAATCAAGGTTATGACACCGCCCTGGACTGGGAGCTACGTTGATTTTCCCCTAAAAGTTTCACAAGCTCGGCCTTCTGCCGTTTCAACTGAGAAACAAACTGTCTCGCCCTAACAGTGGGCCATGAAGAAGTTTTGTTGCACCAAATCCTCCCAACGCACTGGGATGCTTCGCCGCCTTCCCGTTCTTCCCCCAATGGTATGTCCCGAATGATTTCGCCAGTTTCACGAAACAGAGATTCAATTCTATTCAACGCCTCCCCATGAGAAGAAGATGCATTTAAGCCGATTCCAAAGTTCATCCCGAAAATTTGGAGACATGTCTGTCATTGGAAGGTCCCATTATGCGCTACAAAACCAGAGAAAGGATAGAGGATAGACACAATTTCATAACGACCTATGCAAATAAAGGATTCAAAATCATCTCTTATAACTAGCGAGCGATGAGGTCCTTTAAAAGGAAAGCCTCCTACTAGCCGTGATTGAGGCGTGATATCAGATTCTAATGAAACCTTTTCTACTAGCGAACATAAGGGAATGCCTGGCCACGTGAGGTAAATTAGGGTTTGGTGAGAAAACGTGGAAGTACATGTTTAAGACACTCTTGCCCGCATCGTTACTTCTCTTCCGCCAACACCGAGACTTGGAAAAACAAAACCGACAAGGTGACATGATGAAGGAATAACGCCCCCTTTCTACAGGCATAACACTTGCGGGGTTTTGAATAAGGAAAGAACTTCATATGTGAGTCACGTAGGGAAAAGAGACAACCATGCCCACAAAGACAAGCCGCTACTGGGCCAGGCCATCTGCGTTATGCTTGCCTTACCAAACTGTGCCATGCCTTGGCCCCACCACGCCAAGCCGTCCGCGTCATGACTTGCCGCGCCAACACCAACAACTCGCCGATCCAGCATCATGATGTTCCCTAACCCAGCCAAGATGATGCATAACCAGACTAAGCCGATGATCTTCATCTCACCGCTTCACTGATCTACACCACAAATAGAATCTATGCAAGGCTGCCAAACACGGGATCATGAACTCTCCTTACCTCTCGAAAAAGGTTAGTTGGACCTTCTTGGCCATCTTTTCACGACTTGTTGTTTCGATTTTTGTCTGGCACATCACCATCTTATGCTTACGTCAGTAACGATGCTCCGTTCGAGCTAAGCGGGGACTTAATGTTGATGGTGGTTTTTAACTTAGGGTTAAAATCGTAAAACTGTACAACTGACATGACATCACTATGACCATTAGCACATTTATTGAATCGATCAAAGATGCCTACGCAAGAATTACAGGTACCTTTTTTTAACATGGGTCATGTTCCACGGCGAGAACCCTTAACATTGGCCGATATCATCTATGGCAAACCCTAATTCTCATGATCTGGCCAAGGCATGCCAACCATGCCAGTAGCACCATTGTGCCAATGGCAAACCATGCCAAAGAATATCTCTGCGCTAAGGCATGCCAACCATGTCAGCCGCACCACTGTGCCAATGGCAAACCATGCCATCCACATCTCCGCGCCAAGGCATGCAAACCTTGCTAGCCGCACCATGCGCCAAGGCATGCCAACCATGCCATCCGCACCAATGGCAAAACATGCCACCTGCCTCACTGCGCGATGCATGCAACCATGTAAGCCCCGCACCATGCGCCAATGGCATGCCAAACCCTTGGCCCCACCATGCCAACCGCACCTTGCCTTGGCCCCAACCATGCTAGCCGCACCATGCGCCAATGGCATGCCAAACCCTTGGCCCCACCATGCCAACCGCACCTTGCCTTGGCCCCAAACATGCTAGCCGCACCATGTGCCAATGGCATGCCAAACCCTTGGCCCCACCATGCAAACCGCACCTTGCCTTGGCCCCACCATGAAAAGCCGCCCGTGCCAAACCCTTGGCCCCACCATGCCAAGCCAACCGCACCTTGCCTTGGCCCCACCATGCCAAGTCGTCCATGCCAAACCCTTGGCCCCACTATGCCAAGCCATCCGCATCATTTTTGCCTTGGCCCGACTATGCCGGCCTTCCCCATGCGGCTACCAAAACGAAGGCGTCTCGACGATCAACGGCCACCCTTTCATCCTAGATGCAAATCATATCCATCCAAGACCGCCAAACAACGCATGGTAACCTTTGGCCCAAAACCCTTGTTTTGGCCACGCCAAACGGCGCCAAGGCATGCCACATGTGCCAATGGCATGCCAACCGCCTTGCCGCGCCATGCCATGCCGGCCTTTCCTATTACGGCTACCAAAACGAAGGCGTGCGACGATCAACTACCACCCTTCCATCCTAGAAACAAATCCTAACCGTTCAAGGTCGCCAAACAACGCATGGTAACCTTTGGCCCAAAACCCTAGTTTTGGCCACGCCAAACCGCGCCAAGGCATGCCACATGTGCCAATGGCATGCCAACCGCCTTCCCGCGCCATGTCATACCGGCCTTCCTTATTGCGGCTACCAAAACGAAGGCGTGCGACGATCAACGGCCACCCTTCCATCCTAGATGCAAATCCTAGCCGTCCAAGGTCGCCAAACAACGCATGGTAACCTTTGGCCCAAAACCCTAGTTTTGGCCCGCCAAACCGCGCCAGGATGCCACATGTGCCAATGGCATGCCAACCGCCTTGCTTGCGCCATGCCATGCGGCCTTCCCTATTGCGGCTACCAAAACGAAGGCGTGCGACGATCAACGGCTACCCTTCCATCCTAGATGCAAATCCTAGCCGTCCAAGGTCGCCAAACAACGCATGGCCCAAAACCCTAGTTTTGCCACGCCAAACCGCGCCAAGCATGCCATGCCACATGTGCCAATGGCATGCCAACCGCCTTGTCGCGCCATACCATGAGGACCTTCCCTATTGCGGCTACCAAAACAAAGACGTGCGACGATCAACGGCCACCCTTCCATCCTAGATGCAAATCCCTGGCCGTCTAAGGTCGCCAAACAACGTGCATGGTAACCTTTGGCCCATAATCCTAGTTTTGGCCACGCCAAGGCATACCATACCACATGTGCCAATGGCATGCCAACCACCTTGCCGCGCCACATCATACCGGCCTTCCTTATGCGCCTACCAAAACGAAGGCCTGAACAATCAACGACCACTTTTTCATCTAAGGTGCAGATCTTAGCCGTCCCAAGGTTACCAATTGCGATGGAAACCTTTGGCCCTAGTTTTGTCGCGCCTAAACAAAGCCAAAACCCTAACTTTTGGCCGCCTAAACTAAGCCATATTAAAGCCATCTTGATCATGCTTTCATGCCACGGCTACCAAGCAAAGGGTTGCAATAATCAACGGCTATCTTTCCTCTTAAGATGCAAAATCTCGACCGTCGAAGGTCACCACCGAGCAAGTCTCCCAAGCTCAACTCGCAGGACAACAACAACGTGCTACATGTTTTCCACGAAAACACTCGAGACATCAACGCATGTCACAAACTGGGGGATGCTCATTGGGTATTGGTTTGGCGGTTTACAGCGTGCGGTGTACACTATGCCTGTTATAAGAAAGTGTCATAAGGATGAGGAGGTTAGTAAATATAGGGAGTAATGGTGAAACACTTTCTTTTATGGAACATTAATTCCAGGATTTACCAGTTACCACCTCCTCCCATTTACTCACCCTTTTTCCATTTCTTAATGATACCAGCGTATGTTTCACTTCGACTTGTATAAATAGGCATTACCTATTTCCACCGAACAACAAGTTCAGGTCAGAAGAATACAACACTCAAAAAACATTTGCTAGCTCTCCATCTGTGAGCTTCCCACTTTCTGATACAAGTCGTAGAACAACTACTCTTCCAGAATCAACTATTCTGGTCTCAACACTTTCTTCGCTTCCCTCCCCAAACCAACCCTTCTCCTTCACTTTGTGACCAAAGCAAGTCTGAAACGGCCATTTCTTGGTTTAGGCCGGATTTGTATAGATTGATCTCTCGAATCTAAAGTACTCCCTTGTAGTACATTGTTTAGGGTTTAAATTTGTTTCTCACCCACACACCCGAAATTACCAAAATCAGTAGAAACCGTTTTCACCCTCAAACAACTAGATATGAAACAAAGCAGATCTTTTGGAGAAATGCTATATTTAGAGTCTCGAGGTATATATTATGAGTAATCATTGATGGAAAGATGCATGTTTAGTTTCAAACTGCTCTGTATTGACATTTGACATACATTCCAATCTTCCAGATATAGAGCAAAACATATCTTTTGGCATTCCTAAATTTAGAGTCTCGAGGTTGATATTATGAGTAGTCATTGATGGATCTATGCATGTTTAGTTTCCTTTCCTAGATTTACAGATTTAGAGTCTCGGTATAGGTATTGTAAGTAGTCATAGACGCGGCGATACATGATTCGGTTCACACAGTTAGGTATTGACCACAATTCCGATCTACTGATATGAGCCAAAACAAATCTTTTGGTACATTTCTAGATTCAGGGTCTCAAGATAGATATTTAGAGTAATCATAGACGCGACGATGTATGTTTAGGTTCACACTGCTCGATACTGACCTCCATCATACATTTTGATCTACCAGATATGGGACAAAACATATCTTTTGGTACATTCCCAGATTTAAAGTCTCGAGATAGATATTATGAGTAATCGTAGACGCAAAGATGCATGTCTAGGTTTATAGTATTTGGTATTGACATTCGACATACATTTCGATCTTCCAAATATTGGACAAATCCCTAAGCCTTTAGTACATTGCCAGATTTATAATCGAGGATAGATATTACGACTAATCATAAACACAACGAGGCATGCTCTAGTTCACACTGCTTGGATTGACCTCCATCTAACATTCTGATATACTAGATACGAAACATAGCAGATATTCTGTACAATGCTAGATTTAGGTTCTCGAGGTATATATTGTGAGCAATCATTGACGGAATGATGCATGTTTAGGGTCACTCTACTAGGTATTGACCTCCGTCATACATTTCGTTCTACCAGACAAAACATGTATTTTTCTACATTCCCAAATTTAGAGTCTCGGGATAGATATTGTGAGTAATCATGGACGCGACGATGTATGTTTAGGTTCACACTGCTCCGTATTGACCTCCGTCATATTTCGATCTACCAGCTATGGGACAAAACATATATTTTGGTACATTCCCAGATTTAGAGTCTGGAGATAGATCTGACGGGTAATCATAGGCGCTAAACACATGGCTAGGTTTCAAGTTCTCGGTATTGGCATTCAATATACATTATGATCTTTCAAATACTGGACAAAGCCCTAATCATTTCGTACATTGCTAGATTTATAGTCCATGCTAGATATTAAGACTAATCATAAAAGCGACGAGGCATGTTCCGGTTCACACTGCTCGGATTGACCTCCATCATACATTCTGATATACTCTAATAGATACGAGAACAATACAGATATGT
The DNA here is from genome assembly GCA_023531295.1 of Papaver armeniacum. Taxonomy (NCBI): domain Eukaryota; kingdom Viridiplantae; phylum Streptophyta; class Magnoliopsida; order Ranunculales; family Papaveraceae; genus Papaver; species Papaver armeniacum. Next base: position 52,226 of record JAJJWW010007685.1, on the reverse strand, counting down.
TGGTACAACGTTAGATTTATAATCTCGAGGTAGATACAAACCTAAAGGTGAAACCTAAATTAGAGTATAAATTCAAACCTAAAGTTGAAACCCTAGACTTTCTTCATTTCCTTTTCTACCTGCGTTGCACACTAACTCTCCGAAGTACAACTGCATTGAACCTAGGTCTCCAAATCCAAACCCCAAAATAATTGGGAGAAAACTCACCAGAAAATCTTGATCTACCTCTTATAATCCAAGCACTCGATATGAATTTCTTCAGGTCTGTCATGAAATCACGAAAACTAGCAAAACCGCAACTAATACTTCACAACATCGGGGTGAGATTCTTAGTTTATCATTGTTAGTTTTTGGGAAACTTTTTGATTTCGATATTTGGTTTTGTTGTGTGATTCTTTTCTATTTCTGGTATAGGTATTGGGTTCCTGTGAAGTTTATTTTACCTTCTTGACCTAATCACCACCGACAATAACTCCCAACAAAAGAGATATGAGTTTTGAAGGTAATGAATCTAATGGTTTAACTATTTGTTATTAGGACAATTACGCAAATTGAATTTTGATCCGGTTATTTTAAATCTTCCTTACAAGTTGAAGTCAGTTTTCAATTGACGAGATAACCTTATACCCATTTCTGGAGTTGAACAACATTATGTAGAGTAGTTTCATAAATTTCAAATAAACCTGTACAGATAGGAACTGGTTTCCAGATAGTTGTTGTCTAAACTGGAATAACTCGTCTTCCCCTTTGCAAGTCACTAAGATTTCATTTTCTATTTATTTTTTTGCACACCCATTTGGGTTCTCTCATGTATACTAAGTAGCATTTGTGTTAGCATTACTACTTATTCCAGTTTTTGTATCGTATTTTGTTGAACATTTGCTTTGATTATTGTGTAAAGTGTTAAAATCACTTGCGTAGAAGGTGATGATTGTTGGTCACTTGATCCTAGATGTTCGCCACCACACCTCAAGGTAATCAAATTCAAAAATTTCGAAGGGCAATCAATGGAGCTAAATGTAATTAATCTCTTTCTGAAGTATGTTCGATTTCTTGAGAGTGTAACCATTGTAGCTTCTCTAAGGCTCTCCGAAGACCATCTGGAACAAAACAGTGTTATGAAGCAGCTTCTAATGTTTCTGAGGCCCCGAAATTATTTGGTTAAGTTCTTCACAAGCTGTGAAGACACTTAACAGTTCTTCCAAAATGTCAATGTTGATAAGGTAGTGTTTGTGAGGATATTTAAGAAATCCCCTTGTGGGTTTTGGTCTTGTCGCGTTTCATTACTAATTTACTATTTCAAGGTTTTTGAATCTGCACCATCTATAATAATCACTTTCATTACTATTTCAAGTTTTTTTAAGCATACATAACAGCCAACATGTACTCATCACCCTGTTTCGACAGACGAGAGTTGCAAACCGATTGTCAGAAAATCTTGATCCATCTGTTACTCCAAATCACAAGATCTGAAATCGCTCAGCTCTGTCAACAAATCACGAAAACTAACAACAACAATTCAATCAACATCTTAGAAGGTGAGATTGTTAGTTTTCTTTATTGTAATTTTGTTTTTGTAGTTTCATTCATTTCTGGTTAGGGGTTTTAGTTTTGTGATTCTTTTCAGTTTGTAGTGTAAGGTATTGCGTTCCAACGGAGTTTAATTTATGATATTAATCCAATCTTCCTCAACAATAACTCCACTGGAAAAAATCAGTGACTTTGAAAGGTAATCATTATGGAACTTTTGTAGTATCAGTTTTTATCTTACTCATTTCTCTGTGGTTCTAAACAGACAACATAATAAACCACACAAAAACCGAATTCTAAAAAGCTCTCACAGTTTTTTTTGCGGGTCCTGGGCCATGAGAGAACAACAAGGCGGGTGTTTGTGAGAGCTTTTTTGCTTGGTTTTTTTCAGGCGGTTTTTTTCTTAGTCTGTTAAGACTTTTTGCTCATTTCTGGTATGCGTCATTATTGTAGATGATTCTTTTAATTTATTATGTTGTTGTGAAAGTAATCAGTATGGAATTTTATAGTATCAGTTTTATTCTGATATGGTTTGTCTGAATCTCAACAAGTGGTTTACTCAATTGCTTCATTTTATTTTTATGTTATTAGGATCTAAGATAATACCACGGCTTAAAAACAATACCATTCTATTAAAGATAAGGGAAGAACATGTGACCTATTGTGGAATAGGAGCGACACTTAAAATAGGATATAATAGGATATGAAAGTCATTATAGCTTTTTTTGGGGTGTAAATGGACTATATCCGAGTCAGATGACTCAAAATGCTATTATATTAAGAGCTTCTCTAATGGTCATTGTCTGTGTTTCCTAGGTGACAACACAAATAAGACATCCACAATCTATAATTCCTTAAAATTAGGGAGAGAGAAAAATCCATCTCCAACAGTATTGCATTTAACCTCCTATTTTACTTAGTGTAAATTTTATTTTCCATAATTAAGATCTTATTAGAGCTAAAAATGGTTAGTTAATATATTAAAGTCAATTTAATTAAGTAAAAACTGACTAGGATGGTAGAAAATATCAGGGAAATTTTAAATTGTACATTCACCTTGACAATGTCTACCTAAAGATGACTAGGTTAGTAGACAATATCCAGGGAAATATCTAAAACTAGACATTCACCTTGACAATGTCTACCTAAAGTTATTTATACATTGGTTGGTTTAAGACATCAGGGTGGGAGAATGATTTTAGAGAAAATTGATGTGTATTCTATGTGGATTTTGACATATATCTAATGAAGGTGTCGCACATAAATTTAGGATACGAAAAGTATTAATTGGAAAGACACTCCCCGGCTTGGGAAATTTCTAAAGATGCCCAATACCACGGCTTGGAAAATTGCCCAAGCCGGGTAGTATCTTTCTTATTAATACCTTTTGTATCCTAAATTTATGTCGCATTTGTATCGCGAAAAGCAGGTCATATATATTTGAAAATCATGTAACATTTTCTTGTAAACCCGAAGAGGATAAATAAAAGGAATTCAATCATAATGAATGAAGAAGATACGATGAGAAGGATAGTCTTAAAAAAAAATACCATCAAATATTATAACCATGTGCGACATAGAGGTGATACCCATGACCCCAAGCTGAGTAAAATCATCTCGAATCTTAATACTTTACCATCAAATTTTAGAACGTTGTGTGAACCTGATGCGACTTAACATCTACAAGCCGAGTAAAATCATCTCGGCTCTTAATAAATAGTTATCAACCAGCCAGCGGGATGAAATGAAAATTGAAAGAGATAGACTTGATTTTAAATAACCAGCCAACAATTTATTTTCTTTGACGATAGCACCAAAGAAGACTATGAATGTGTTGAGTTATGTTCTGAAAGCTTGTTCAGTTATATGCTCATATTGCCATTTTCATGTTTCTGAATGTGCTGAGTTATGTTCTTGTGTATTTGCTGGTAATTCTGGGATTGTAAGGCTACCACTATACCTTTTTTAATGGATGCAGGCATACTGGTGAACAAATTTGGAACACCTTTCGCTTGGATTACATCCTTATCAGTTGTTGCATAATATTGCTTTCATTATAGATACCATTACTAGAATTAGAGCAACAAATATTTCAAAACGTGAGAATGATATTACCTCAAATTCCAACACAATAAGCGAAAGCGTCTAATGTAGAATAAATTCGTAAAAATCCATCTGAGAGTTGACAATCTGATTTGTATATAAATAATCTAGAAACAACAATAGAAAACATGCTTAATGGTGCAAAAGTGATGAAAGAGATTAGCATTGATTGATATTAAAGTAAAGAATAATAAAGACTGGATAACGCGATGCAAATTGGTATACATAGATTTGTTTAAAAATTTTATTTCACAAAACCATGGGTCGATCATTTCAAGTACTAATTTTGTCTTCTCTGTTTTAGCATCTCATCTCTAATCGAGGCAAATTTTTCCAATTTGATGTCAACATAAAATCGTGCCCAAAATACGCCAATGGGCATGGTTAGACAAATAAAGATCAAAATGAAAAAAATAATAAAAAACATGGTTAGAGAAAAAAATTATAATTTATAATTTTGGAGGTCAGCTTGTCGCTAGGCTTCCATCTAGTTACTTGTAGACCCTTTTTACCAATAAAAAATTTCAGTTATTTTTATTTATAGAAGAAAAATGAGAAATTAGTGAGGTGGGAAGAAAAAAATTCATCTTTTAAACAAATTCTTTTTAAAAGTTCTATTTTGTTATGGGCTAAAAAATAATTTGGGCTGGAAATCACACTAGTTACTTCTAGTTTCAGGTGGGCTTGACACAGATTTACTCAATTTTTCATACAAAAATTTTGTTTGACCAAAAAGAGGGACGTGCTATAGCCCGGGTTAGCCCCTTGCTAGGCCCGTCCCTGACTTTCCGATTGCCAATTAGACATTAGGTACAGTAAAAGGATAGGAATAAAGAATCTTGACTGGGCAGTGGGTTCCAGTGTTCAATATGTTAACTTGATATCAGACCTAAAGATTCATTCTGAACCATATAGGCTCCAACAAAGGAGAAATACAAAACCTTACAAGAATATACACGAAACAATATGTTGATTATCGATTCTTGGTTTTTGATTTATCTCACTGCGTTTTTGATTTTGCAGGTGAGAGTTTGGAGCTGTGAACCAAATAGCAAGCATGGTTTTTCTGATAAGACTCGGCTTATGCATCCATTAACTAATATTACGCAATATGATCTTTTCGTTGATAGATCCAAGTGAAAACTTATCTAGATTAGACCAAGAAATAATATGGAAGACACAAACCTAATTAAGTACGAGAACCTTGACTTCTTAAGTTTCATTAAGTCACTGCTTACGTGACTGTTATAACTGAACAAGTTGAAGCTTACTGGTGTAACATTAAGATGCCACTTTTGTTGTTTCTTCTGCTGTTGTTGTTTACTTTGAATTCGCATTTTAAGCAATTAGAATTTGTCAGTTGGAGCTCTCTTATATGCAAAAACATAAAGACAATTGCTTTGAATGCGATATGCAACGGCTAAATTGCTTCTTTTCAAAATTATGAGATATAGTTATAACCGTTTTTGGTATAAATTCTACAGCTATGTGTTACAAGAGCAAACCTGTTGATATGAGGCTAACCCCAAATCAACATTGCATTAGGTATCAATTAGTGTGAATGAAAAAACCAAACATCAGCAGATCAATGTTACAAAATAAAAAATGAAACCCATCATCATCTAACCCCCATCGTTCCAACATGTTGCACTACTACCAATAATATTGTTACCACTAGATTCAACGACTACCAAGAGGAAACCCAGAGCCAGCGGAAGTCATTGAATCCTGTAGGCACCATCAGAAACAGGAAAAAAGGACTTCATGCCACAAGAAAAATAAACCTGCACGGAGATCCAACCATGAAAAAATAAATAAATTGCGAAAGACACCAAGAAAAAAGTCACAGAAGAAAGTTTGCTTCTAACTATATTTGTACATCCGTTGCCCACATAAACACCCAACCACTATATCCACCCTCCTAACTATATTGGGAGCCTTGAATGAATTTTGTGACTTTCACTCCCAAACCTTAAACAAAAACTTTTTGTAAAATTACAAAAGTTTTCTTCCAACATTTCCACCCGATTCACGGGATATAATCCTGTACCAAAAAAATTGGTGAAATGGTATCATCAGCGTCACTGTTGTATATAAACTATAAAGGTTTTGCTATTTACTTTTACATGCACTTACCTCGATACTTGTATCGTTGTATAATCAAACAGCAAACCTCCTACGATAAGCCTTAATAATATCTCTGTCTTGCAATCGGTCTAGAGAAACTACCTTTATCAAACACAGGATGAAGCACAATGCATACACTCCGTAATCACCGGAACTAAACCAATAAAAATAGAAGTGTCAATATTGGATTACCAATTGCACCATCTAGGATGTTGAACGCCCATCTAACGATATCTCAAAGAACTAACCTCGAGCTTTGTTTAGGGACCACTTGATCAAAATCTGTGTAGTCGCAATTCCATTCTTCGTTCTCTAGGATTGTCCTCAGAACATCGCAGATAGCGATGACCTCGGATGGGTTCCCTGCTGTCATGGTGGATCTTTTACGCATTTGATGATTGTATAGGGAATCGTAGATACAAATCTTTTGTGTCCTTAAGAGGATTTCAATTTCTACCCAATGATTGTCGTTCACCAGCACCGGAGTGTAAACCATATCAACCTCGGACCATGGTTTACCATCAATGTCGTATTTCCCCGCCATGTGCAATTTTGTATAATATAATTGTTGCTTTTCTTTGGTCTTGGATCTCAGTGTTTGATCTCTAGCGTGCCGTTGTTTTTCAGGACGATGTTTAGAGCGTGAGAAACCGCACATTACAAGCCATCATTAACATGTACAAAATGCAAGTATGTTTATAGTGCAAATATGATAAGTTTCATAGTTTTCATATAATAGTCACAGCGAAGTAACTACCAACTGTGGTCCACCGAGTTTTCTTCGTGAATCCAAGGTGTTTGCGCATCGAGTGCAATACACAATTAACAATCTGCAAGAGGTCTCAAAATAGATAAGCTGAAGAGTAAATTCATAAAATATCATGAACATAAACTATAATAAAACAATTTACTTATAGTGTCTGATAACCAGTCGGACAGTGGATGTGATGTTCCTCCTAATAACTTGACATATTCATACCATTTCAAACTTTCTTCTATATTTTTAATCTCCTCCACCGGAGATTTCTTAGGACGTGGGTCGTTTGCCTTCTTGGTTTCCTTTGGATCCACATTTTCCTTGCGCATTTTAACGATCATGAGACAATGACTTTCGAGTTAAATACGGTAAATAAGCGATAGACACTTGCCTTGTCCATATGTAAATGTTCAGATTCCTTTTACAGTTATTTAAGATGCCTTGATCCTCAATATTTTCCCCAGCATAATCATTTTTAGATTTTTTTTTTTGGTAAGTGAGGCTTGCATACAGAGATGAGATCTGAGGTCCGCGCGCTTTACGATTCTACGCCTCTTTAAGTTGGGTACGTCAGGGGATTTAGATGTTTCTACATCCGCATCCACTGGAGAATTAGATGTTTCATCTCTTATATCGGTTTCTTCTTCTTCTTTTTCTTCCATCCCTTTACCGTCATCATCTGGAGTACTTACTTTCTTTACCGTCTCTTATGATTTTAAAACTGCTTCAGTATTAATGACTGAGTCCATCTGTATGGAACCCGCTGCTGCGTTACCCCGATCTCCATCACACGATGTCTCCCCCGCTGCAGTGTTTTTATCCACATAACTAACGCCGGCTTGAGACAAATTCTCTCGTAAGAAATAGCAATTTAACAAACATATTTGTTAGCTGGGACTTCGTAAGAGTGTATAAAGTATCTGACCCATGTCCTACGCAAACCTCCCGCGCAAATTCCTTGGTCGTTCCCGACCAAGAGGATTCATATACCTTGCTAGATTCTTTTGGAACATCAGATGGTTCCACATTATCCTCCAACACCTCCTTATCATCGACTATGCCAAGAAATCTAAGGGATTCACCATTGTACAGCTCGTACTCATCACAATCCACTATTAGCCCATGTCTCAAGGATACAAGTTCACTGTATCTCGGTTCGTTTGTCAAAGGATACATGTTCCATGACAAGCACCACCGATCGCAAGTATGTGGACACAACCGTCCACATAAACCCCTAATTACACGAATACTTGCCAATGCCAAAGCCTGAAATAGCAGCAATAGTTAGAACTTGAACTGTACAAACTACAAACCGCCCAAGTATACAAGATCCATTTAAACAGAATATGCGAACTTACTGTCGGAGCGTATGACCAGTCAGGACACCTTGTAATGAGTAGCAAAGCCCAACCGACCACTTTTCTCTGGTTCCCTGTCTTTCTTGAAAACACTGGCTTTCTTAGTTTGCTTTCCATCCTTCACAACCAGAGCTGATCGAAAGATGCAGATGGTTTTTCTAAGACTAACATGACCCCATGGGTACTTGTTGAAGTTATTCAAGTGTTTCACCAAATGGAAATATTCTCCCTTTACTATAGCTCTCGCCTGGCAGCCCAAAAGCAAAACATGCACAAAAAAGAGAAGCGCCAACTTAACGTTCTCATCGTCAGTGCAGGTGGTCAAATCTCCTTTCTCAAATCGCGTCCGGAGTTTGCTTCTTGTACCCTTTTTTTCCCCGAGGAAATGAGTTTTCATGATTGGTGAATCATGCGATACATTTTGTGAGTGGGTTATCTAGATCTTCTTTTCTTGTCGCTGTCAACTTGAAGTTAAGTCCCGTAGCAAGTGCAAATTCTTTCATCCCAAACCTCAAGATATGCCCTCCAACCCCAAAGTTCATACAAAATGGATCACCATCATCTTGTCTCCTGATTTGCCGTGAGAGTAGATAATGCAAAATTATCTTTCTTTGTTCGAGAAGTGGCCAACTATCGTTGAAGCAAAGACTGCGTAAGCCTTTTCGCTCAAACGACCCTTGATCGTGGACATAAGATTCATAGCTGCGTGATTTGTTACTTTCGGGTAGTTATCCCGATACTTCTTTGGGTGAACAAACTTGCTATACACATGAGATGCTTCAAGTCAGTTTCTTCCAAGGATATGCATCAACTACAATATTTTGAAGGGAGGAGGATTCTTTGACAAGGTTATTCTCAAACCATCTAACAATTTCAACACCAATGTAGTTATAAAACGCAAATGCTAATGAATCTAAAAGATTAAAACTAACTTTTGGTAATATGTTCATCTTACAATCATCTACACTACTATTAAAAATTACTGTATCTCCAAATGGCAAACCTCACCATCTATAAATTTACCAAGTGGTAGATGGTGGTGTTATTAGGTAATTCATTACCGGTTGCCTTTGGTAGTATCATAAAGCACTATATGGAGAATATATTACCAACTAACGGATCTTCTCTCTTGAAACTTATCTCTAAATAACACTCTGAAAGAAAAGACTTTATAAGAACGAATGAAACAAACATACTATGGTTTGGTTCCTGATGAATTACATTCCGACGATTCAACATATGCAAAAGTCATCTCTAAAGATTCTTTGGAATTGACATCATCTTGGAGGTCAGTATCCGCTGAACCTCCCGCTGTAGTAGCAGATATCTTTCCCCAACACCATGGACAAACAATCAATTTACCATCACATCAATTCAGTCAACTGCCGATAAATAACAAATCAGGTCCATAATTTCAGTGGGTTTCGAGAAAGAAGAACTACACATACTTAAGTTTGCAAAGAATTCTACATCCACTGATTCTTAACCCCAAAGGTGTCAAAGGACTAAAAATCTGTATTTAAGATATATGGTTTTATAGTGGTCGATGTCCAAAGGAGAAACAGATTATCTTTTTCAAGATGTTAAGAACTAAACCATGGTCTTGACAAATTAAATTCAGCGATAAAACCTTAATTACATGTCCTAATTGGGTCTCCAATTATAAAATAAACATATAATTAAGTATAAGCACGATGCATATGATTTTGCATATCACAAACATGACTATGTAGTAATTTATTATTTTCAGAATTGAAATAACTATTAGAAACCCATGGAACCACTTTAATGAGTATCAATAAGTTTAATGAAGAAGAATTTACCAGTTATGAAGCTTTACCAGTGCCGAAATCCCAAAACCCTGGACACAATAAAAGCAAAAGTTAGGAAAACACCCAAATTCATTGAAATCATTCGAGTAACTGTGAAGGACGGGATTAAATTTAGCTCACGTTTAATGAATTTGATGGCGAAAGCACTATTGTGGGAATATTTTGCACCAAATGAACTAGGGTTTAAAGGCGACGAAGGGAGATACTCGCTGCATATCTCAATAGAGAGAAATGGTATGGTATCCGGAGTATGATTTCCCTATTTATATGGCCCATCCAAACGTGACATCAGTGCGACAATTTTTGGGATACATCCGTCATTGGTTAATTAGATAGTATCCGGCTCGGGTATATTGGAAAGCTCGTGGTATGTTTCGTGAACAATTTTCAAGCCGTGGTAGTGGGCAGTAATATACCCCCAAATATGCCTTACAAACATAATTTAACCAAACAACATACTCAACTTCCTCGTCAGATTGACATCATATTGGAGCGGCTCCCCTGTCCCAGAAATTCCAACGTTGGGGACTGACGCCCCAGATGATCCTCCTTAAGTCAACAGTTTCACTACCAACCAGAGGCCAGTGGACCAGGAAGCAGCTTCTTTGGTGGAACGTTTATGTGAACTTCTACACCTTTCAAAGGATCAGCGAGTGGAAACATTTGCTGCAATCAATCAAATAGCCCTAGATACGCGCTTGGATCCTTCACATCCAGAGGCTTAAAAAATGTCAGAGATGTCCGTCAACAATGTTACATTTATTGAAGATGACATGATGGCAGAAGAGGGTCATAACAGAGCCCTACATATCACTACACTCATCAAGGATTCAGAATTCAAAAGGGCTCTCATTGATACGGGAGCATACTCGAATGTTATTACTCTTAGAACTCTCAGGATAGCCAAGGTGAGGCCAAGTAAAATCGTATGGAAGCCTACCATGATGACAGATTTCAAAGGAAACCAAACCAGCACATATGGATACATCAGTCTGAAATAAAATTCGAAGTGATAGAAAAGGAGCCGGACTACCACATGATACTGGGGATACCGTGGCTTCATGATAACAGGATCATCCCTTCAACGTATCACCAATGCCTGGAAACTATGTTGAATGAAGAAGTTATTCGCATTCCCGCCTCGTTTTCTCCTTATGCACCAATTTATGGCATGGAGTTGTTCGAGCCAAGGGAAAACTCACAAGACTTATCAGGCAAGGTTTACTGTACTCCACTCCTACATGAACCTCGATTGAAGAGGAGGATAGGCTCACATCACTAAACAAAGAGGCCAGATCTCACGAAACACCTCCACTGACAGGACACGCCAATCTTCCCCTATTAAACGAAAATTCGGCTTATCCTCATACCAAGAGGGAGCGGGCTTTTGTCACAAGTCGTGATGAAAAAGGGAAAAATATATATCGGCGCCGTTGTTAACAATTAGCAGGGGAGACTACCACCCAGTCTCTCCGCCCAATGGAATGCAATTATAACGACAAGCCACAAGAAGAAGTACGAGATGCTCCACGGCAGTTACAAGACAGAACCAACTCCACCACAGATGAACTCGAGATTGTCAACATCGGAAGCGAAGAATCTCTGACATTCCGTCTCTATTAGCTCGGATTTATGTGCAGATGAATGCGCAAAACTCATGAGTCTTCTTAAGGAATATCAAGATGTATTCGCGTGGACATACGAGGAAATTCCAAGCTTGGATGAAAAACTGGTCAGTCATCATCTACATATAATACCTGGATCCAAACCAGTCAAGCAATCTCCAATTCAGTTTAGACACGATGTGGAGGAACAAATCAAGACTGAGATTCAGAAGTTGCTAGCCATCGGTTTCATCAAACCCATTCACCATCCTACTTGGCTGTCCAATATGGTTCCTGTAAGGAAGAAGAGTGGTCAAATTAGGTGTTGTTTCGATTTTAGGGATCTTAACAAATGCTTCCCCAAGGACGATTTTCCTCTTCCCAATATTGATATGCTAATAGACGCCACCAGTGGACATGGCATGTTCTCCTTCATGGATGGGTACAGTGGATACAATCAGATAAAGATGTATGAGCATGACGCAAGTAAGACATCTTTTCGAACTCCTCTCGGAAACTTTTATTATACTGTGATGCCTTTCGGTTTAAAAAATGCTGGTACTACCTACCAACGCGCCATGACTGCAATTTTTCATGATATGATGCACAAACAAGTTGAAGATTACGCATACGACATAGTGGTCAAATCAAGAACTCGAGCAGCCCACACAGAGGTTCTATGGCAAGTGTTTGAAAGGTGTCGTGAGTACAAACTGAAAATGAACCCTTTGAAATGTGCTTTTAGTGTCTCCTCGGGCAAATTTTTGGGATTCCAGGTGACTGCCGAAGGAATCAAAGTCGACCCATCCAAGACCCAAGCCATCCTCACAATGCCGCCTCCGCGAACTATAAAAGAAATTCAGAGCTTCATGGGCAAGGTAAACTACATTCGACTTTTTATACCCGGTTTAGCCCAGCTTATTGCTTCATTAACCCCCTTACTGAAGAAGGGAGCAAGTTTCGTTTGGACCGTGCTACAGCAAGAAGCATTTCGGAAGATTCAACGAATATTGTCATCGCAGTTGTCATGAAATCTCTCATACAAGGAAGACCATTATGCCTCTACACTGCTTCAGCCGATCTTTGCTCATTGGAGCTCTCTCGCTCAAGAAGATGATGAAGGAATTGAACACCCTATATACTATTTTTCCTCAGGTGGACTTTGAGGATGCTTGAACTCAGATACCCTAAGGCAGAAAAGCGTGCCTATCCATAATTCACTTTATTCAGAAATGTAGGCATTATCTGTTGTCGAATAAAGTGGTGCTGATATCCAAAGCCGATCCTGTCAAATTTTTGCTCTCAAAACCGGCCTTGATAGGCAGGCTGGCCAAGTGGATCCTTCAAATGTCAGGGCTTGATATAACATGCGCTTCTGCAAGAGCTATTAAAGGGAAAGCAGTAGCAGACTTACTAGCCGCCTTCCCGGGAGAAGGTACCATCGCTACACGAAGACCTTCTTAGGGAATTTCCGGATATCTCTTTTATCAAAGAAGAAGCGTGGCTACTATATTTCCGACGACTCCGCCACTCCTAGCAATAATACAAGAGGAGCTGTGTGGTTCCCGTGTCCCCAATCGGTGAAGTCTTTTCGCATTCTTTCAAGCTGAAACTTTCAAAGCACCAATAATTCAGCGGAATATGAAGCTTTTCTCATAGGATTGTCGCTGGCCAAACGAGCAGGACCCACGCACCTGGAAGTAAGAGGCGACTCTAAACTACTGGTCAACCAGATGAATGGAGTATACTCACTAAAAGAGGTAACACTGGCTCCATATAGGTCTAAAGTGCAAAAGTTGTTGAATTACTTCGTTGATGCGACCATAACTCATGTCGGTCGCAACAACAACAAACACGCTGATTGCCTAGCCACATTATCCTCGAAGCTGCACCAAGGGTTTGGAAGAGACTTTGACGGTGAAAAGGTGGACCGTGGCATCAACATGCCTTTCACAATCTAAGGATACTGAAGCCAATGAATGGAGAACCCTGATTATTCAAGAGCTTAACAGTTCGCTTTCCCAAGGAAAGGTTAGTCTCAAAACCCTACAAAACTTCTTCATGCTTCACAGAGTGTTATATCATCGAAACCCAGATGGATCCCTGTCGAGATGTCTCGGAGACGAGGAAGCACAACTACGGCTTAACCAGGTTCATAGCGAAATTTGTGGACAAATGCTGGTGGTGACTCTTTACCTTAGTCTTCAACGCCTGGGCTACTACTGGACGAATATGGAGATTCAATCTCGATCGCTCCAAGGGTCTTGCTCCAATTATCAAGCACCGCCACATCAATTAGAAATCTTTAATGTTGGCCATGTTGGGGATCAAGTGAGCTATAACCCATTACCTTCGCGACGGTGTGCTCCCTACCAACAAGAAGGACGCAGCCAAGATGAAGCAAAGAGCCAAAAGATTTGTATTTCATGAAGGAACCTTATACCGTAGAAGCTTTGGAGGTGATCTGCTATGATGCCTGGCAAAGGAGGAAATCTCAATTATGTTAAAAGAGACGCATGAAGGTGAACACCAAGGGAAGAAGAAATTATTCCTCCAAATACACGAGAAATATTACTGGCCAACTATGGAGGATGATGCAGCGGCGTTTGTTCAAAAGTGCCACAAATGTCAAATTCACGGCAACCTCATCCACGTACCTTCTACTCCTCTGTACTCGGTAAGTAGTCCGTGGCCATTTTATAGCTGGGGACTTGACATCATTGGGAAAATCAATCCGCCATCGTCAGAGCATCATGAGCACATCATAACAGAACGGCAGTACTTTACCAATTGGGTTTAAGCCATTCCTCTGCGAGGGACTACTGGAGCAACAATTGTAGCATTCATTAAGGAGTACATCATTTGTCGGTTTGGTGTGCCTAAGCACATCATTACTGATAATGGCACTCCCTTCGCCAACAAGCAAGTACGAGAGTTACTCGAAGAATATGGAATTAAGAAAGTCTTCTCTACTCCTTACTACCCCCAAGGCAATGGGCAAGCCGAGAGAACCAACAAGACTTTAATTTGAATTCTCAGTCGAACAGTACATGATAATCCCCGGACGTGAAACGAACAACTGCCTATGGCACTATGGGCATATCGGGCAGCACCTAGAAGCTCTACTGGCGTCTCCCTACTCACTTGTCTATGACGCGGATGCAATTCTCTCAGCAGAGATTAAGATTCCGTCGGCTAGGATTACAGCAGCAAGTGGAGTCCAATGGAGTGAGGCCGAAGCATCGAGTTCCAGAATAGAGGAACTAGATACCCTGGACTCCAGAAAAACTAAAGCGGAAGAGCATGCTCAGGCGTACAGAAATAGGGTCTCCAAAGCATACGATAAAGCTATAAAACCTCGAACTTTCCAAATAGGAGATTTGGTATTGAAGACTGCTAAGCACATTCAGCAAGACATGTCTGCACCAAAGTTTTTACCAAAATGGAAAGGTCCTTATGTAGTCACCAAAGCGTATAACAGTGGGTACTACAAGATTGTCAAAGAAGATTGAGGCAAATTGGAAGCGGTCATCAATGGAAAATGGCTCAAGGCATGACCATTACTCCATCCCTCGCTGTTTCAAAACATGGCCAGCCATGCATTTTTTTCGTTTCCCTCATATCTGAGTTATCGAAATTTCATTTAGTCAAGACATATTAATGAAAATTCCATTTTCCTTTCCAAAACCAAGATAAATTCAAAAAAAAATGTGCGTTCAAAACCCAAAAGAGAAGTCAAAGCGTTTTCATGGTCGCATGTTCAAAATAATAACCTTAAAATGCCATCCAATAAGTTGCAGCCTCCTTGAAAGCATCATCTTCACTGTCTTGATACCTTTCAGTCTACTCTTCAAGTCCCGATTGGGCCTGTTCTACCTTTGAGATTCAAGAATGAGCCTTCTCCTCTTCTAAAATGGCATTTGTAGCAGGAACAACATTGGCGAGGATGCCGGATCGATCAACTTTGACAATGTCGAGGCGGTGTCGCAGCCAACTCATGTTAAACTCCAGGGATTCGCAGGTAGATACCATGTTCTCCCACTTTTCAACAGTTGATTCAGCGATGTCGTGAATGGATGTGCCTTCCATTTCGACAATCATGGGTAGGAGGCAGTTCAATATGGTAACTAAAGCAGACGAGCAATGCCACACCACGTTTCTGGTTGCAATGTGGCCATATCTTCTCCATATTTTCGTGTACAAAGCCACAAACTCATTTCGCACTAGGGATTCACCTACACTTCGGTAGCTAGATGATAAACATTTCATGTGGATATCGAATGGCAAGCCTGCATTAAGTATTCGTGAAAGCAGAAATACCCAAATCAAAGATTTCCGTGTCCCAATAGCCTGTATTCGAGCTTTAAGGAAGAGGAGTGGCATGATCATCATCATCAACCACGGTCACGCATGTTCCAGCTGTGTACCTATACACAAAAGAAAATCTCTCTTTGTTACCTAATGATGGTGGCAAGAAAATATCCATTTATCAATAAAAAGCATACCAAGTATGATCTTCTTGACTCGGATGATCCGGATGGGGGAGTTGTCACAAGACCCAGGAATTTGCCCACACTAAAAAGAAAAACATCAGTGTTATGAGGAAACAAGAATCATCACTTCAAAATTAGGTGGTAATTAGAGTCATACCCTGGAAACAAGCCGCCTGCGTTTGGCCGAAGAGTCTGGCTGGATCGAAGATGACTCACTTCTGTTCGACATGATGAAGAGATATGAATTCAACAAGAAGAGTCTTTATTCCGAATCGAGAAGGACAAATCTAGTTTCACCTGCATATATTGTTGGAAACCCTAATAAAGACCGGAGAAAACGGCCGGGATAATAAAGGAATGATGTGTTTCCCCAGCTTGAAGCCCTGGGATGAACACATCCCGAAGATATAAGGCGGCCACTTCCCTGGTAATGTTTGCTTACTGTGGCTGGACTATTTTATCACTTGACTGTCACCATATAATGCTTACCCCGCAACAATGTCACTGCTACGTGCTAAGCAGGGGACTTAATGTTGATGGTGGTTTTTAGTTCAATGCTAAAATTGTAAAACCTTGCATTTAATGTGTCGTCACTCTGCAAAGAGACGGAGCCATGTAAAAGTGATGAGTGCCTAACCTCTTCACTTGCGCATTTATTGAGCAACTCAATATATTCACATGAAATTTATCCAGAATGGTGCATGTAGCAACAATCCAGATATTCTGTAAATTTCGACACCTACTCTCAGATCTTTAATAAATATAAGTTTATTGAATACTTTCTCATTATGTTCCCTATTGAACCCTTAATATTTATATGACATGACAATTAGTGTTCACTCGCAGCTGAGTAGCATGAATTTCCCGAAATATCAAGGTTAAGGTCTGCATAAAAGTACTCAATCGGAAAGCATGTTGCTCTTTGGCAATAAAAAGAACTCTGTGTCAACACAGAATTCAATCAATTTTGTGATAATTCACAAGATTCAAATACTTATCTGATTAATTTGCAAAAATTAGGTTTTTTTGCGCCTCACAAGATATATCGACCCTCTTTTGGTTTAAACTAAACCTCAGCAAACCAGGCAATTGATCTGCCATGGATTAGTAGGTGCAGAGTCCTACCCAAAATCAGAAAAAAAGGAATAAAAGAGGAGCCGTGAAAAATAGGGGCAGTAGCAATGGAAGGTGTGGCCGTGCCATAGGCCAGCTGGCGCCACTTGCATATGGCCACGCACCATGCTGCTTGCCGGACCCCTTCTTTCTCATCGACCAATCAGGTCGCTTTAAATCCGCCACGCGCACTAAAGATGTAGCCACGCCCCTATGTTTGGCCGGCCCCTTTTCTATTGACCAATCAGGTCGCTCTAAACCCGCCACAGTATTAAAAGAGGCAAATTACACCGGATGGACACAACGCCAAACGTGACATTCTGCGCCAACATGCTAATGACATGCCAAATGTGCCACTCCGCGCCAACATGTTAATCGGCATGCCAACATGCCACTCCGTCGCCCAGAACATGCCAACGCGTTACAAACAAAGATCTTTATGTGCCAACCCACTGCTCGTGGTCAACGCCATAACGGACTTCAATCGTATTCTAATCAGAACATGATTTCGCTTATAGTGGCATTAGTCGAAACCCTAATTTTTGGTCGTGGCTCAAATTACGCCACTTTTGCCCCACAACATGCCACGATGATGCGTGTCGTAGGTGCAATCAAATTAATTCAATATTTCCACTCAATTAAAAATAATATAATGGAAGTCAAGTTCGTTCCCACGAGGAGCAAGAGATCTTAGTTGTAAAAGTTGTCACGAAAGGGGGTGTAAAAAAGCAAAATAAAAATAAACAAAGCAATTAAAATCGAAAGTTGAAAGATGAAAACAATAAGAGAGAGAAGATCAAGGAATCCTTCTTCATACGAAACAATGAATCAAGTTATGTTCTATTCTACTTGTTATTAGTCACAAATTATCACCAACCGTAGGTAAAGCAAATAGCTCAAGCTAAACCCCTAAATCCCTTATATCACCGGACACGGAAGTTCTCGACCTACCGATTCTAATCACCAAGCCACCTAGAATTAGCTCAACCTAGATGTAACTTGGCTCATGCATTAGGTTTTGTGAATTTTTAGGTTGATATTAGTAGTTAGACTCTTAGCTCAAGGTCTACTTGCTAACGTTGTTTCTACACACAATTGCTCCACTTGAATCCCTCCGCAAGGTCTCGTGTTTGCTACTTATGTAAAGAGTCAAAGAACGATTACTTATCCCCTAACTTTCACTAGCTTTAGATCGAATTAACAAATCAATTTAGTTGGCCACCCAAACAATCTATCAATCAATCATGAATGTCTTTAAGATCACTCCTATTAGTAAAAACAAGCGATAATTATGTGAAAAACTTCAAGATAGAATTTGAAAACAAAACTCAAATCATGTTAAGAACTAGGAATTCATCCTCAATCAAAAAGAAATTTAGCTACTCATGTTTTTGAAATTCACACAAATAATAATAATTAAAAGAAGAATTTTCAAATTCACACAAGTAATTAAAAAGAAAAATCTTAGAAAAGCAAGCAAAAACACAAGTGATGTGTGTGTAGAGAGGTGTGTAGAAGTTGTAGAAAACTTCTCTATTTATAGGCTTCAATATTCTCCAAATCTCCCAAGGATTAGAATCCTTTTCCTTTTGCAATTCAATTTCCAATTCCAAGCTTTTCTCAACTCTTCCACCTTCTCTTTCCAAATTTGAGTCCAATTCTCCATCCAATTCCTAGCCCAAGTCTTCACACCCATGAGAGAAGTCCATAGAAAATTCTGGAATTTTTGGCTCATTTTAAAATCGGGATTGTGGCCTTAATCCAATCCCGAAAACGCCGTCGCGCCACCAAAATTTCTCCGCCGAGAGAATATTCGGGAAATATTCCGTCCGGGCCTCCGTTAGGACTAACGGTCAAAAGTCAAACTTAACGGTCAGCCGCAACGCAATCGGTCAAGTCGATGAGTGAGTCAATGAATCGATTACCGAGTCGACCGAAGTCATTGCTGAGTCGTCTATCTCGAATTGGCTGGTTAGTCTCTAGCCAGCTGTTTTGCAATGTGCCAAACTTGTTGGGAAGACCATCCTTGTGCATCACAACGATTGCCCATGACCATGATGGCCCCTCAGAACCTTCCTCGCAACCTTCACTCGCACAAAGAAACCTTGCCTTGCTAGCTCACAAACAAGATGGTCACAAACGATTGTGTTCTAACCACTTCATGACCAAGATATCCCCGTCTGTTGCACCTTCTTTCACTCCCCCCCGCAACCGTGCAATTCACTCACGACAATCACCACATACTTCACCCGAAGCTTCAAATCTGCCTTCACCTAGTTCTCGCTTAATGTCGGCTCTCCATCAACAATACCTTTACTGCTGTAGCTCATAACAAACAACATCATATGGACTCAAACATCATCCTTGAAATCCACCAAGATGCGACTCCTTCTCGCACCACCCGACACGTACATTCATCCAATCTCTTAGCCACAACATCTTTGCACTCTAAAGACCACGGTTCAATGCAATCATCCCATTCTTCATATGCAATACCCAAACAAAGAGAACACCACCATCACAACCATCATACCATTCCATTCCATTCATTGCCAAGATCTCAGTGCTCATCCCACCATCTCGCTCCATTATAGATTTCCGGTAGCAACACAATTCTTCACCACGCCATTTGAAACTCCATTGCCTGTGAAACCCTAACTCCATCGCAAGACTCAGGACATCTTGCTCAATCGACAACACAGACAACCCATCTTCTCTGAGTCCTCAAACCCATAGAATCAAACCCATTTGAACATCACAAACCCCAATTTACATTTTCTTGTGAATTTCCCTTTTGCCTTGTCTCACCGCATCTGCTACGAGCTCATCCCCATAAATCGAACCCAAAATTGTCTCCACTATCAAACCCTATCATCTTCATCACAAATTAACCAACAACAATCCCATTTCAAATCTCACACTCGATGCTGTGGTTCTCTTCAATACCCCTCTCACCAAACTCAACAATGGCAATTATCTTCGATTCACCATCCCCTTCAATCGCTTTCTTCAATCTCTAATTTCTTCGAACTTCATCACCATCTCAAGATTCAAACACAAACCCCCCGATCCATCACCCGATTCGATTAAACCCATACTCATATCGACTTCGTCTTCTTCTTTCGGTTCACTCGGCGGCAGCTGTCTCAATCTCGATTCAATCTGGCTCTTCGTCGTTTATCTCTCTCGACTTCATTAACAAGCAGCGACCATGGTCTTTCTTTCTTACTTTCGACAAAGGTAATGAAACTGAATGATTGAGAGATGGTCTCGATTTCGAGTTTAGATTTAAATGACACGGATCCGGTCGGGTTTGGATCCTAGAGTGCAGTTAGGGACCGACCGATTGGATGCTACCCAAAGATGACCATCCTATGGATAAGGGCTACCCGGTGTTAATAACACCCACTTTCTGATTGATAAGGGGGTTTGGATGAGAGCCCCTTAACCACTACTGGGCTCCGGATAGTGTTCGCCCGTAAAATGACCTTTTTGCCCTTTTTACTTAAATTGGGTGATTTCTTCTTCTTTTCCTCCGTGCGACTCCAAAGTAGCTATAAAACTCAAAACATGCGTAAAATACATAATTTACAAGAAAAATAGCAAAGAAAGCATAAACTACTAGATAGTAAATACGGTATATTCTACACCTATCAAATTCCCCCACACTTAGACTTTGCTAGTCCTCGAGCAAATCAAACTAAAAACTCACAACTTCAAAGCGTTCAAGCGTCACAAGCATCCAAAGAGTTATGAGGACATAGAATTTCGCATGCTAGTAATAAGAAGTTAGAAATACTAAAGAACATATTCTCATTCTTAAATGTTGAGTGAGAAATAACCACACCATAATGAGAGAACGCGTGTTTGAGAAACGATCAATAAGCATTTCGCCTCGACTTCGCCTCACCAAAAAGGATTTTATGATAATTGCACTCAAAAAGACGGTTTTTATGGTTCTCACATGTGTGCGGTAGGAATGAAGAGAATTCTGCGACACGTTGAATGGTGGGAAGGATAACTTCCGAAATTTTGAAAAACCCACATCTTTTAATATTTTGAAAAACCATTTTTCTGACGATCTCTACGAAAGGAAATCAACCATTATTATCGAGGATGAGATTACTTACTCACCTTCACATACGATCGCCAATTATAATAACACCACTCTCACGGCATCCAATAGAAACGTCTTCCGCTCCTCGTCTTGATCTCCGTCTTCGGTTTCAACTATTGATGATAAACCCTTGAATTTCATAGATCCTTAACAATTCTTAACTCTTTTTACCTTAAATATCCTTGTCGCTTGAAACTTCCTTATAAATTTTCCTTTCCCACGGCTCATTAAATAAAAATAAGAACAAATATTTCTCTTGTTTTCTCTCTTTTTTTTTTTTTTTTTTTTTTTTTTTTTTTTTTTTTTTAAATTTTTTTTTTTTTTTTTTTTTAAACAAGAGAAATTAAATACAAAAAATAAACCATGGCCGTGGAAGAAGTATTTTACCGCTTGATTCTTCACAACTTGTATCGTCTTGAAATCATAAACTTCAAAAATTTTCACCTTTTAATTTTCTTCGCTTTCATGAATAAGTCTTCATATTTGAATATAAAATTACCTCATTGTATTGTAAGTCCTCAACATATATGTAAAAATCCGCTCTTTGTATGTTGCTTTACTTATATTTGAAATTTGCTCTTTTTCTCGTTCCGTTGCTTGTAAACCTTAAACTTTTCCAACTTTCCTTGTAGATTTTGATGTCGCTCCTTGTTGATGATGAGAGTGTTTCTATGGATCCGTTGTTGTAGAGAGAGAGAATGGTGCTAACTGCAAATCGAACTACAAGAAGGAAGCTTTCATCCATGGACGTCACCCTCATGATTGACAAAATTAGCACTCAAGAGATCAAAGAGTAGTGCTTCTATTGGTGGGAGGTTGGGTAGCTCACCATTCTACCCTAATTTACTTACGGTGACACACACTCAAAAGAAGCTCTTTAGTAGATGGAAAATTTCTGGTCGGTGCCTCTCATGATATGAATACGGGTAGTCTCCACTAATGATTGATCAAAGACTCTAATAACGCACTTCTCCCTGCACCAAATTCGCATCACCGGCATGATTAAATCCATTATTTAACACTCTAACAAGCAAGAAATCCGAATGTAGTTCTCTAGCATTTCCAAGTTCAATTATGTCGGTCAAAATCTCTATGTAAACATACCTAGAAATATGCTAGTGACTCTAAAATCTTTAAAAGTTGGAATTTTTAAGTAAAACCTTTTTTTTTTTTTAAATTTTTTTAATTTTTTTGTAATTTTTGTTTTAAAAACATGCTTAACCACTCCCCCACACTTAAACCTTACATTGTCCTCAATGTAATTGAATCCTCTAGTAAAGTCAAGGTGGGAAATTTTAACATGATAAGAAACAAGAAAAAGAAATAACAAAAAGCAAAAGGATAAGAAATACAAAACCGATGGGTTGCCTCCCATTAAGCGCTTGTTTTAAAGTCGACGACCCGACTTAGCTCTTGCGGCACATTACTCCTCCAGAGGGAGTGCATCTCCAAATGAAAGTTCATCCAAATTCACATAAGCGATGTTCTCATAGTATGGCTTCAACCTATGGCCGTTGACTTTGGAAACCGAATTGTCTCGAAGACTAGTAATTTCAACTGCACCATGAGGAAAAACATTAGTAACAACATATGGTCCAATCCATCGGGACCTTAACTTTCCAGGAAATAGTTTAAGGCGAGAATGATATAAAAGAACTTTTTGTCCCACGATAAAGCTTTTACGAGAAATCATCTTGTCATGAAAAAGCTTGGGTCTTTTCTTTGTAAATACGGGCACTCTCATAAGCATCATTACATTATCTCCTCTAACTCATGTAGTTGTAACTTCCTTTGTTTCCCAGCTTCATCATACTCCATGTTGAATTTCTTTATCGCCCAATAAGCCTTGTGTTCAAGTTCAACCTAGGAAGATGACAAGCCTTGCCATAAACCATCCTATATGGAGACATACCAATCGGTGTCTTATACGCCGTTCTATACGCCCCAAAGTG
The DNA here is from genome assembly GCA_023531295.1 of Papaver armeniacum. Lineage (NCBI taxonomy): Eukaryota > Viridiplantae > Streptophyta > Magnoliopsida > Ranunculales > Papaveraceae > Papaver > Papaver armeniacum. The sequence continues at coordinate 29,240 of JAJJWW010007685.1, read as the reverse complement.
CATCGTTGAGCTTAAAGCTCAATCTTTCCTTGTGGTATTCACCGTTTTCTCAAGAATGGACTTAATCTCACGATTTGAAATTTCCGCTTGTCCACTAGTTTGTGGATGATACAGGCGTACCAATTTTGTGTGTTATGTTGTACTTCTTGAGGAGAGCGTGGAAAGCCTTCTTGAAATGTGAGCCTCCATCGCTTATCACCACTCTTGGTGTTCCATGCCTATTGAAAATATTTTCCCTTACAAAATCACAAACAACTTGAGAGTCATTAGTTTTGGTGGCTCTAGCTTCCACCCATTTCGAAACATAATCAACGGCAAGAAGTACATAAAAATTCCCATTTGAATTGACAAAGGGCCCATAAAATCAATACCCCACACATCAAAAATCTCAAATCTGAGAATTGGAGTGAGTGGCATTTGATTTCGAGCACCTAGATTGCCCGTTCGTTGACATCTATCACACGATTTACAAAAACATATGAATCTTCAAACAAGGTGGGCCAATAAAATCCACTCTCGAGAACTTTGAGAGCGGTACGCTTCGAACCAAAGTGGCAACCACATGCAAAAGTGTGGCAAAAGGAGAGAATGGATTGAAATTGAATTAGGCACGCACCTTCGCATTATTTGATCAACGCCATATTTCCATAAGTATGGTTCATCCCACACATATTGCTAGCTACCTTCTTAAGTTTCATCTTTTGGAAATTAGACATTGTACTAGGTACTTTCCTTGTCACCAAGTAATTCACTATATCCATACCAAGGAGTTGATTCTTCCATGGAGAAAAGTTGTTCGTCCGGAAGCGATCATGTAATGGAAGTTCCTCTTGAGACATCACAAGTCTACTAAGATGATCCATAACGGTATTCTCCACACCCCTCTTATCACGAATTTCTATGTCGAACTCTTGTAACAATAGGATCCACCGAATTAATCTTGGCTTAGTTTCTTTCTTCTTTATCAAGTGTCTTAGTGCGGCATGATCGGAATACACAATAACCTTTGTACCCACCAAGTATGATCGAAATTTCTCCAAAGCAAAAACTATAGCCAATAACTCCTTTTCCGTGGTAGAATAATTGATTTGTGCATCATTAAGGGTCCTAGATGCATAATAGATAACATGGGACAACTTGTCCACCCTTTGACCCAAAACGGCTCCAACCGCATAATCACTAGCATCACACATTAATTCAAATGGAAGATTCCAATCCGGTGATTTGATAATCGGGCGCACTTGTCAACATCTCCTTTAATTTGTCAAAAGCATCCTTGCATTCCTTGTTGAAGTCGAAAGGTACCTCCTTTTGTAATAACTTGCACATCGGCATGGAGATTTTGGAGAAATCCTTGATAAACCGCCTATAGAAACCTGCATGACCAAGAAAAGAACGGATCTCCCTCACCGAAGTGGGATATTGTAAGTTCCTTATTAAATCTATCTTTGACTTGTCCACTTCGAGCCCTCGAGAGGACACAATGTGACCAAGTACTATGCCGTGGTTTACCATAAAGTGACATTTCTCCCAATTAAGGACAAGGTTTGTGTCTATGCATCGTTTAAGAATTAGTTCAAGGTTATTTAAACAACCATCAAAAGAATTGCCATAAACACTAAAGTCATCCATAAATACCTCGATGATGCGCTCCACATAATCCGAGAATATACTCACCATGCATCTTTGAAAAGTAGCCGCATTGCAAAGGCGAACGGCATCCGTCTATATGCAAAGCGTTCCCAAACGGACAAGTGAAAGTGGTTTTCTCTTGGTCCTCCGGTGCAATAACAATTTGATTGTATCCCGAATAACCATCCAAAAAGAAATAATAAGAATGCCCCTTCTAACCGCTCCAACATTTGATCAATGAAAGGTAAAGGAAAGTGATCCTTGCGGGTTGCGGAATTAAGCTTTCTATAGTCAATACACACTCTCAACCGGTTTGAACTCTTGTAGGAACAAGTTCATCATCTTGATTTCGAACAACCGTGACTCCGGATTTCTTTGGTACCACTTGAACCGGACTTACCCACTTGCTATCGGAAATTGGGTAGATCACCCCACACTTAGCAATTTGAGTATCTCTTTTTCACAACCTCCATCATGGGAGGATTAAGCCGACGTTGAGCATCACGTCCGGCTTCACATTCTCTTCCATTAGAATCCTATGCATGCACATGGATGGACTAATGCCTTTGATGTCCGCAATTGTCCACCCAATAGCCGTTTTGTGCTCTTTCAAGACTCTAAGCAAGCGGTCTTCTTGTACCCAGTGTGAGGTTCTTAGAAATAATCACCGGAAGCTCATCTCCATCTCCCAAGAAAGCATACTTCAAATGGTCCGAAGTGGCTTCAATTCTAGTTTGGGCGCCTTCACAATAGATGGTACAAGTATTTCATCATTCACGGGTAAAGAAATATAAGAAACATCACCCATTTTAGCTTCTTGCAATGTCGCCAAAGCACCACACATCTCCACCAATTCCTTGGAGATTTCAACATCCAAGTTAGATAAGCCATGGACGTCCAATTCAATGCTCTTTTGCAACACCACATCAAGTTCATCCTCTTGGTTCAATTCCACCATTTGTTGCGCTAATGAATCAACCACATCAATGGAGTAAACGGAATGCACATCACTTGGGTAGCGCATGGCTTCAAATATATTAAAGTGTATTATCTCCTTGTCGAATTCCATAGTGAGTGTACCCTTATCAACATCAATCTTCGTCTTTGCGGTTTTCATGAATGGCCTCCCAAGAAGTAAAGAAGTAGATGATCGATTCTTATTGTTGTCCATATCCACCACAAAGAAGTCCACCGGAAAAATAAGCTCATTTACTTGCACTAGCACGTCTTCTACAAGCCCCTTAGGATATATGTTAGACTTGTTTGCCAATTGGATAATAACTCTTGTCTCTTTCAAAGGTCCAAGATTCAAGGAGTCATATATTTCGGTAGACATCACACTAATGGAAGCTCCCAAATCAAGTAAATCATGTTCAAACCTTTGTTTACCAATAGTAATTGGCACAGTGAAACCACCGGGATCCGTGCACTTTGTAGGCATCTTCTTTAATAACATAGCCGACGCACTCTCGCCAACTTTAGTAATTTCATTATCAAGCAACCTATCCTTCTTGATGCATAATTCCTTCATGAACTTGGCATACCTTGGAATCGTCTTGATAGCCTCAATGAACGGGATGTTGATTTCAATCTTCTTGAAGATATCCATAAGTGCCTTGTCTTGAGCTTCTTTCTTGGATTTAGCAAAACGACTAGGAAAAGGAGGTGGAGTAGTGAAAGTAGAAATCGGTTCCTTGGATTGGTCGTTTGGTGTGGAATTCTCCTTTGGTGCGGTTTCCTCCTTGTCATTGACTACCTCTTCACTAACTTCCTCATGATGACTTGGACCCTCCACTTGCCTTCCACTTCTTAAAGTAACCGCATTAACATTCTCTCTTGGATTCACAAATGGTTGTGAAGGAAGTGTTGTGGATGCTTGAGATTTCAATAAATTCACATCGATGCCAATTGTCCCATTTGATTTTGTAAATCCTTGATAGCCGAATCGGTCTTTTGTTGATTTTGTTGAAACAATGACGTAATACCTTGCATCATGACATTAAGCTTATCATCATTGAAGATCCTTGTTCTTTCACTTGAGGTTGGAATTGTTGATAACCACCTTGTTGTTGAGGTTGGAATCGTGATTGTTGAAAACCACCTTGTTGTGCATATGGATTAGGAGCCGCCGCTTGCTTGTTTGCATAACTAAAGTTGGGATGATCCTTCCAACCGGGATTATAGGTATTGGAGTATGGATCGTACCTTGGCCTTTGATTTGGATATAAAGCATTCACTTGTTCGGTCTCATCATCCGGAATAATTACATGGCCATCCTTTGCATCATAATCTCCATGTTACTTATTCTTTGATCAAGATGTGATGAAGAATCACTAACTTCATGCACTCGCCTAACCGTTGGTTCATCCCTTGTGTAGAATTGTTGCGAGTTTGCCGCCATACTTTCAATCAACTCTCTAGCTTCGGTCAAAGTCTTGTTCATTAGTGCACCACCACCGCGGCGTCAAGAAGAGACCTATCACTTGAGTGAAGAGCTTCATAGAAGTATTGGAGTATCATAACGTCACTAAATTGATGGTGTGGACAGCTTGCCACCAACCTCTTGTATCGCTCCCAACATTCATACAATGATTCTCCCACTTGTTGTTTCAATCCACAAATCTCATTGCGAATTTGAGTAGCTTTGGATGCGGGAAAATATCTCTCGAGGAAAAGTTTCTTCATCCCATTCCATGTTGTGATACTTCCGGAAGGCAAATAATATAACCATTCCTTAGCATTGCACCAAAGAAAACGGGAAAGCTTTCAACATTGCTCCATCCGCATTAGTCTCCGGTGGAAGCATAGCCATAACTATGGCATAGAAGTCCATAAGATGTTTGTTTGGGTCCTCATTCACCATGCCATGGAACTTTGGTAACTCTCTAATCAACCCCGTCTTGATTTGAAGGTTGAGTTAGTTTGGATACACCATTGTTGTGTGTCAAGCTTGTGAGAAGCTAGGTCCTTTAGTGTACGATCAGCCATTGTTTCTTCCTCTTTGTCAGAATCACTTGATGAAGAAGGAGAAAGTGGAGTGTCGCCGCGAATGAAATCCTTTAGTTGAGTCTTGGGATCGAAGACGTATTGGACTCGGTCCGCCCTTTAAGCATTCACCAAAGGTATAACACCTGAAACAAGATTCTCACAAACTAAGTTAGATGCGGTAAAGAATCTAACAAAGCAAGAATAAAGCAAAAGAAAAATAAAACAACTAAAAATCGCCCGTTGCTCCCCCGCGGCGCAAAAATTGATGCGTGTCGTAGGTGCAATCAAATTAATTCAATATTTCCACTCAATTAAAAATAATATAATGGAAGTCAAGTTCGTTCCCACGAGGAGCAAGAGATCTTAGTTGTAAAAGTTGTCACGAAAGGGGGGTGTAAAAAAGCAAAATAAAAAATAAACAAAGCAATTAAAATCGAAAGTTGAAAGATGAAAACAATAAGAGAGAGAAGATCAAGGAATCCTTCTTCGTTACGAAACAATGAATCAAGTTATGTTCTATTCTACTTGTTATTAGTCACAAATTATCACCAACCGTAGGTAAAGCGACTAGCTCAGTGCTAAACCCCTAAATCCCTTATATCACCCAGGACACGGAAGTTCTCGACTACGGGATTCTAATCACCAAGCCACCTAGAATTAGCTCAACCTAGATGTAACTTGGCTCATGCATTAGGTTTTGTGAATTTCTTAGGTTGATATTAGTAGTTAGACTCTTAGCTCAAGGTCTACTTGCTAACGTTGTTTCTACACACAATTGCTCCACGGAATCCCTCATGCAAGGTCTCGTGTTTGCTACTTATGTAAAGAGTCAAAGAACGATTACTTATCCCCTAACTTTCACTAGCTTTAGATCGAATTAACAAATCAATTTAGTTGGCCACCCAAACAATCTATCAATCAATCATGAATGTCTTTAAGATCACTCCTATTAGTAAAAACAAGCGATAATTATGTGAAAAACTTCAAGATAGAATTTGAAAACAAAACTCAAATCATGTTAAGAACTAGGAATTCATCCTCAATCAAAAGAAATTTAGCTACTCATGTTTTTGAAATTCACACAAATAATAATAATTAAAAGAAGAATTTTCAAATTCACACAAGTAATTAAAAGAAAAATCTTAGAAAAGCAAGCAAAAACACAAGTGATGTGTGTGTAGAGAGGTGTGTAGAAGTTGTAGAAAACTTCTCTATTTATAGGCTTCAATATTCTCCAAATCTCCCAAGGATTAGAATCCTTTTCCTTTTGCAATTCAATTTCCAATTCCAAGCTTTTCTCAACTCTTCCACCTTCTCTTTCCAAATTTGAGTCAATTCTCCATCCAATTCCTAGCCCAAGTCTTCACACCCATGAGAGAAGTCCATAGAAAATTCTGGAATTTTGGCTCGCCGGAAAAGCTGGATTGTGGCGGAATCCGGCCGGAAAACGTCACCGCCACAGCCACCCAGAAATTTCTCCGTCGAGAGAATATTCGACGGAATATTCCGTCAGGTCCTCAGTTAGGACTAACGGTCAAAGGTCAAACTTAACGGTCGTCGTCAGTCAATCGGGTCGAGTCGAGATGAGGTGAGTCGGCTATGAATCGAGTCAGAGTCGACCGGGGGCCGATTCTTGAGTCGTCTATCTGAATTGGCTGGTTAGTCTAGGCCAGAGTCTGTTTTGCACGAGGCCAAACTTGTTGCGACACCATCCTTGTGCATCACAACCATCCCTGCATTGATGGCCCATGATAGCCTGTAACCTTCCCGACCTTCTTTTGCCAGCAAACCTTGCCTTGCATTCACGTACCAAGATGGCTGTGATTGTGTTCTGCAGACTTCTGACCAAGATATCCCCATGTCTGTTGCACCTTCTTTCACCCCCTGCAATCTGCAATTGACTCCACGACAATCACCACATACATCACTGAAGCTTCAAATCGCCTTCACCTAGTTCTGCTAATGTCAGCTCTCCACTGTAATACCTTTACTGCTGTAGCTCATAACAGCAACATCATATGGACTCAAACATCATCCTTGAAATCCACCAGTAACAGCTCCTTCTCGTACCACCTGACACGAGACATTCATCCAATCTCTTAGCCACAACATCTTTGCACTCTAAAGACCACGGTTCAATGCAATCATCCGGCTCTTCATATGCAATACCCAGCCAAAGAGAACACCACCATCACAACCATCATACCATTCCATTCCATTCATTGCCAGCATCTCAGGCTCATCCCTGCTCCAGTTATAGATTTCCAGTAGCAACACAATTCTTCACTTCACCATTTGAAACTCCATTGCACCTGAAACCCTAACTCCATCGGCCACCCGGACATCTTGCTCAATCGACAACACAGAGACAACCCATCTTCTCTGAGTCCTCAAACCCATAGAATCAAACCCATTTGAACATCACAGAAACCCCAATTTCTGTTTCTTGTGAATTTCCCTTTTTGCCTTGTCTCACTGCATCTGTGCTCGAGCTCATCCCCATAAATCGAACCCAGAAATTGTCTCCACTATCAAACCCTATCATCTTCATCACAAATTAACCAACAGCAATCCCATTTCAAATCTCACAGACCGATCTGTGGTTCTCTTCAATACCCCTCTCACCAAACTCAACAGCGGCAGAATTATCTTCGATTCACCATCCCCTTCAATCTGCTTCTTCAATCTCTAATTTCTTCGAACTTCATCACCATCTCAAGATTCAAACACAAACCCCCAGATCCATCACCCGATTCGATTACAACCCATACTCATATCGAATTCGTCTTCTTCTTTCGTTTCACTCGGCGGCGACGTCTCAATCTCGATTCAATCTACGGCTCTTCGTCGTTTATCTCTCTCGACTTCATTAACAGCACCATGGGTTGCTTTCTTTCTTTCTTTGAGACAAAGGTAATGGACCGAATGATTGAGATGGTCTCGATTTCGAGTTTAGGTTTAAATGACACGGATCCGGGTCGGGTTTGGATCCGGTGCAGTTAGGGCCAGACCCAATTGGATGCTACCAGCATGACCATCCTCTGGATAAGGGCTACCCAGTGTTAATAACACCCCTTTGCTGATTGATAAGGGGTACCTGGATGAGAGCCCCTTAACCCTCACTGGGCTCCTTTGATAGTGTTCGCCGTAAAATGACCTTTTTGCCCTTTTTACTTAAATTGGGTGATTTCTTCTTCTTTTCCTCCGTGCGACTCCAAAGTAGCTATAAAACTCAAAACATGCGTAAAATACATAATTTACAAGAAAAATAGCAAAGAAAGCATAAACTACTAGATAGTAAATACGGTATATTCTACACCTATCACACGAGCCATGCGGGACCCATAAAACCCTAAATAGGGCGTCGTGTTATGACCACCCATGGCTATCCTTGCGCCTGTAGTCATTCCCACACTATGGCCCTGCCATAAATCCTTTGATGCGGCCATGGCACTATATGCAAAAAATATGTCACCGTTTTGCGGCCACATGCCACACGCGTTAATTAGGGTTTTGGTACGCCAAACCCTTATTTAGATAAAGTTGTTACGCCAACAATGCCAAATAATGTTACCTAGGTCATTAAGTTTGATACGGCAACTAGAGCAAATGGTTCCGAGTGTAGATGGCGGATTTTCGACAAAGGGTAAAATTGTAAAACTATACTTCGGATCCGGCAATCGGATGAGTATTGAGGCCCATGTCTCTCATTAAAGCATGAAAGCTCATGCCATAAATCTCTGGTTTGAGAAGAGGTCTCTCGAGTATATGTAGATGTGTAGTCTCCCAGCTGAGGCCACGACACATCTCATGAATACTGAGCAATTTCAGTAATTACTCAGGATCCGTCAATCGGATGAGTACTAAGACTCATGTCTCTAAGCGTGAAAGATCATGCCATAATACCTCTGATCGAGAAAATCTCTCAGAGAAGATGTAGATGTGTAGTCTCCCAGCTAAGACCACGGCATATCTCATACTATATAGAATCGCAAGATTGGACGGCTCCTAGACAGCATGTCTGCTAGTATAGAGCAATAACGTCTTCAGGATGCAACCATGTTTTCCCTGACTATACAAGAGAATATGACACTCCGGCAAGTTCATATTACTCAACCTCGAATAATTAATGCTCCTAGATAGGAAGCCACCTTTGTATAGATCCATCGATTAATTATCTCTAATCGCTGAATATCCACAATATTCGACGATTCTTCGTTATATTTAAGTCACTTCAATTCGTGGTTCTTCCCGGCACAATTCCACGGGTTAGTGATAAATATTCAACGAGACATGCATCATCGAGCATCGAATAAGCCACGACTAAAATGGTGCAAGTGTACTTGGCAATAATGCCTGAACCCGCATTCTGAGCATTTCAAAATATGAATGAGCGATGAACATATGCAAAATAGGAAGGAAAAATAATAATAATAAAAATTAGCAAAGGCGCCAGGAGGAGGCTCATCGGTTGGCCGGTCATGCGTGACCAGTCCCGCGTCTAATTTTATATTTTGTCATATTTTATTATTTTTCCCTGATGTCGGGAAAATTCTCTCGTTCGAGCAAATCTCCTTCATTTCAAGGAAATTCTCTAATCTCATGATTTTATCAAATAAATAATAAATTAGGGAAAGGTGTCGCGGGACCGAGCACCAGCCGGCTGGCCATGCCCTAGCCGTGGCCGATCCCACACCTCACGTCCCCATTATTTTACTATTTCTCCCAAATTATGAAAATTCCATGATTTCATGAATTTTCCCTAAAACCATGAAAATTCCCTAATTTTATGAATTTTCTCTAAAATCATGAAAAATATTATAAAATTAGGAAAACTCGTGGGACCGGGCTCTAGGCCGTGACCATGCCATGGCCGGTCCCACACGCCTATTATTTTTGTTGTTTTGTTTTCCTGATTCCATGAAAACAAAACAACAAAATACCTTGGTTTCAACAAATCTCTTTGATTTTATGAAAATTCCCTAAAATCATGAAAAATTACATAAAATTGGGAAGAGTGCCCTGGGGCCAGTGCCGTTGGCGGCCGCCATGCCTTGGCCATTACCGATCCACACTCCATCATTCCCTATTTTATTATTATTATTTATCTCCCTCATCTCATGGAAGTTCCCTAATTTCATAAAACTCTCTAGTTTCATGGAATTTTCCTCAAATCGGAAAGTACATAAAATTACATAGAGGCCCAGGAAAGTGTGGGACCGTGCTTGTCAACTGGACGACCATTCCCTAAGCCGTGGTCGGTCCCACACTTGCAATTCCCTATTTTATTTATTATTTTCATCATCTCATGTATTTTCCTAGTTTAAGCCAAAACCACAGGATTACATATTTTCTCATAATGTTGCTCAAGCGGCATAGGAAAATATCGAAACTCTCGGAGGCCAGAGACATGAACGTCATGGTGACACGAGCACATCTCATTGACCGACCAAGAAGGCGACCTAGGGCTTGCAAACAGCCGGTCCCATATAATTTAATGATTTTAACCTAATTTGCTCAGTTGCTCATATTACGTTCAAACTCTTTCCAAACAATTGGAAGTTTTGCTTAAACGGCCATCCATTGGTCCCACGGCCACCAAGAGTCGGTCTCATGAACTCTTGGTCGGTTCCTCATCTATTCGTGGCTAGGTTTTATTATTTGTCGCTCACACGAGCATTATTTCAATAAATGATTAAACCAGCATTTAATCATTATTTCACTAACTGGTCCTCAATAGACTTTGGTATTTTGCTCATTCGAGCATCTGGGTGTACATGGTGGACTCGTTATCCCATGCGGCGGTCCACTGCTTCACTCTGCCCATTGATTTGCAATAAATCATCATTTCGGTAAAATTAGGATTTTGAATCCAGAGCTCTGCGAAACATGATTATGAGCAGATTCAAATACTACGATAATTTTATGTTGATTACGTGATCAACATTTTTATTTATTTTACGACCCGGTGATCAGTATCTTAAATTAATATGTTATTTGGTCTGCTACCAGATTCATCAAATGAAAGCAACATTCGCTCAAACCGGCAATATTTGCTCAAACTAGCAATATTCCTCGGACTAGCAATATTTGCTCGAACCCGGCAATATTTGCTCAAATTCAAGAATATTGGTTCAACTATCAATATTATTCGACAATTCAGCAACACAGTATGCTCGTCTAGGTAATCAAGATAATAATACCTCGTCTCAGCAGACATATTTGATTCATGAATTTTAGAACATTTCCAAAACATGTTCAATTCAACAATACATGGACTCATCGTCCCACAAAGTCAGCAACTGACTCCACAATCACGAGATATCAATCGTTTCACATGAGGGGATACTAACTAGGGTTTTGGTCTGGAGGTCTACGGAACGTGTGTTCACCCACGATGAGAATGTGACCAAGTCGTGCAATCAGTTGGAAGAGTCAGCAAAGTAGTGGGTGAAAAATTAACCAAGTCTCACGATGAGCAAGCTGGTTTTAACACGATTTCCCACTTCCCCACTCTGCGATTCAATGGCTGTCACACTTCATGGGATCATGGTGTTTTCAACACCGACATTATAAAATGTCTCTGAATCCTGATTGAAAGGACAAGATTCAAACACTCGAATGTTCGCAAAAAACGAGCAATTTCTCATCAAAGTTCATACAGACAATCTTTCGTCTACACAAACTCAGAGAAATCACTCTCAATTGAGCAAAATTCAATCATTCAGAGCGTTCTTACGCTGAATTCACAACACACCTACAATCTCAGATCGCCATTAATCTCACGCATTTTCCCAGCTTCCCTCCTACAGATCAACCCATCCTCTCTTGTGACAGAATTGACTCTTGAACAGCCATTGTTCTTGGTTTAGGCCAGAGTCTTACAGATTGATCTCTTGAACTTAAAGCACTCCCTTCTTGCAGTGCATCTGTGTGAGGTTCAATATTTGCTCGGTTCAAGGAGTCTCTACACGTCGACTCTTCAATTCCCGTAAAACCAGCCAAAATTGTTTTCCCCATCTCTGATTAGCGACCACGGTGGGAGATTAATCTCTCGGTGGCAATCTTGCGGTTTCATAAGATGGCTGGTCTTGGAGTGCAGGTTAATTCTGGTTCCAATACAAGCGGCGCTAGCACTAACAACAACAACAATGAAAACATCCAGGAAACAATTAGGCCTCAAACAACGGCGGTGGCGATATTACTCCTCCTCACGCTAACACGAAAGATCATCCTTTATTCGGCTGACACCCTGAGGGAGTCAGAGGAAACCCACCACCTACCATTGCTGATCTCATCAAAGTGCAAGAGATTCTTTCAAAGAATCAAGCCGATATGGCCACAACACAGAAGGAGCTATTTGACCATCTGAAAACTCTCGCTGACAAGATATCGGAAAACTCCGGGGAAAAGGAAAAGAAAAGGAAAAATCCTCAGATGATGATCTTGAAGTAATCCCAATTCATACAGTAGACGACGACGAAGTCCACAAAGCTGCAGACGATTCGTCAGCAAAGGAATCATCAAATTTTATTACTCGGGAAGATTTGGAGCGCCTTCTTGAGAACTGTGGAAAAGACAAGACATCACATGTCCATCGCCACCAACCTCCTTACCCTGTCGCTATGCAAAGGATCCCTCTTCCAAAAGTTTATACTTCTCGAACTTTAACTCTGTATGATGGAACCGGAAATGCTTGAGAACATGTCTCTCGTTTCCTTAAAGCCTTAGGAGAGCATGAACACAATCACGTTGGTCGCCTCATAGAATTTTCAAAATCTCTGAAAGGCAGGGCATACACAGTACAACAATATGCGCTGGCACTATCAACAATTGGGGAGAAATGATTAACGCCTTTTACATGAAGTACTTCTTAGGTATCGAGCAAGTTACTCTCTTTGATCTTGGAAGAATATTTGGAGAATTCGGTGAAAATCCCAATGACTACGTGAAAAGATTCGAGTTCAAGCCTTGGATTGTGATGACCCAAATGTCACGGCAACAATTTGGTAGATTTGTGCATTAATTGCATGCTCCGGTCTACGAGGGCTCTCTTTGGAAAATCTTCGATTCCAGGACCTTCTCGAGATCTTCATGAAGCCCTGAAGAGATCGGTAACCACTTAAATACCTTTCTGTGGAAAGAGCAAAACCTACAAAGATTGAAGAATCGCGAAATACTCGAGGAAGCAGATGTCTGATCAACAAGCAATACAACCTGCAACCCTCCACAAACGAGGTTGCAGAAGGGATCAAGCGCAAGGCTGAACCCCCGAAAAAGCATACCTCGGCTCCTCCAAAGACGCAAAGAAGGACAAACCGGAGGCACGGGCTCACGGCCGGCCTCTGAGGCTCTGATCAAGATGCACTGACTTTCCTCTCCCCATTGGAGAAGTGCTCGAACTATTAGATGCATGGATCCAAGATGGTGCGATCAAATTTCCATATGTCGGGAGAGACCCAAGCTGAGGAAGACATGGAAAATCCTGGGTTCTGCTAGCTTTCACGGGTTCGTCAATCATCCCACAAGTAGGCTGTAAAGTCTTGAAAGCATATTCGAGAAAAAGGTTGAGTCGGGAGAACTTAATCTGGGAGGCTGAAGGAGTGCCACGAGAGATCCCCTCTCGGTCGGGACCTTCTCCATTTAAAACACCGGTCAAAAAAGCGATTCGATCATTGATAGAGCATGTCTAAATTACTCTATCTGTCGAAAGCACAAAGAGGAGACATGTTCACGGCTTTGAACCACATAGTGTGCGGAAAATGCCTATTGATTCCCGAGTACCTCCACAACCTTGACCACTGACAAAGAAATGTATGGTAGGGGCGCAGAGGATCGAATATCGCAACCTCAACATTTGCGAGATTAATAAGCAGCAGACATTGCGAAGGTGTCGCGGGAAGTAACATAAATGACGCAATGGATGACGGCCGAGAACATGAGAAAGGTGTGAAGACTTAGCGAGATTTATGAGTGTCGCGAGATCATACACTTGTACACTTGCGATATTTAGCAAGTCATTCCGAAAAATAAAGGACAACTTATTTTGTCATCCCTTTGTGTACTATCTATATAAAGAGTTGAGTAAGTCTGTTGTAGGGAGAGTTCTTTTTGAATTGTCAAGCAAGTTATTAGGAGAGAGAAAATTTGTAGTGATTGTAATTTCTTTGGCTCTGTTCTATCTTCCTTTGTAAACATTTCAAGAAAATAATCAATAAAATTCATAGTTATTCATCTTCAAATGGATTAGTTGTGTGAATTCTGGTGAGGGGTGTAGTGTAGGATTTCCTGCAACTACATAATGGCGCTAAAACGGGTTGAGTAAGGATTGACATCGAGATTTGAAAGAATTTGGAGTAGTAGAGGAGAAATTTGATATAATTTTCAACGATTTACCAAAATTAAAAAATGGCTAGAAGGAGAAATGTATCAAGACAACCAACAAGCATGAGAAGAAGTAGGAGACTTCTTTGGAGAAAGGAGAAATGAAGTGGGAGAATCATCAAGGATGAACATGAGGAATGATGAAGAGAATCAAATTCAATCACCAATTCAACCAGTAGCAAATACAACTGTGGATTATGATAGAGTAAGTGTACACACTTGGAGATCAGATTCTGAGGATGAAAGGGAAGAAGAGCAATAATTGGTAAACAATGGACAAGGAGAGAGAGATCAAGGAATGAATGGAGAAACAATCCAGGGAAATGAAGAGATCGCAGCACTAGAGGCATTGAGACAAACAATACATGAAGAGAGACGATTAGAGGCAGAGGAACGAGCAAATTTGACAAGACAGAATCATGAGCTGAGGATGGAAAATATCAGATTACAAAATAGAAGGTCAAGAAGCACTACAAGGTCAAGCTCAAGATCAGTTAGGGAGGAAACAAGGAGAGTTTTACCTAGGAAAATGCTTGATGAAGAAAACCAAGAAGAAGCACAAAATCCGGGCAAGGAACGTTGCGAGAGAAGAGAAGGGATAGAAGATCGTTATATTCTACATCCCGAGAGTTCTCAAAATGAGCGAGAATAGGAAATCAAGAAATAGGCGACTTAAAGCGACATAATCCAATTGATGAAGAAAATCAAGAAAAAGGGAGAAGAATATTGCATGGGAGAGAAACATTGAGAAAGCAAAAAGAGATTGAAGATGACATTGAGAGGGATTATGTTGAACAAGCATGTCTAGCTCGCGAGAGGGAAAGATTAAGAACAGAAATGGAAAATCAAGAATTGGAAGAGGCAATTCGGCAGAACAATCATGATAATCGAGAAAGAAGGCGAGAACAAAATCGCAACAATGGAAATATCAATGAAGAATATGAAAGAATACAAAGAGCTGATAGACAACCAAGAAGAGAAAATGATAGATATAATGGTATGCAAATTCGTGAAAGAGACGAAGGAGAAAGTCGCAGAGAAAGAAGAAGAGAATAATGAACAAGAAAATCAAAGCAGGACATGAACGCGAAGGAGAGAGGCGGAACTAAAAAGACCAATAGATTCGGTTCGTGTAAATGAACAAATCTTGAGAGAGTTGGAAGAGATGAGAGGAATCTTGAGCAGTAGAATGGGAGGAGGAAGAAGACAATTGGATGAGGCCATCGAAGAGAGGCTGAAAACTCCCTTTACACTAGAGGTGCGTTAGGAGGAATACCCCAAAGTGCAATTTACCTGCATTAACCAGCATTTTTGATGGAACAACTTGTGCAATACAACACATCAAAGCTTATGTGAGATGTATGTTCAATGGGAAAATCATGATGCCATATTGTGCAAATACTTTGCATAAAGTTTAACGCCAGGGAGAAGCAGAAATGGTTTGAGGTTTACCAAGAAACACAAATCACGTCATTCAACCATTTACAAGCTATATTATTAGGGGCATATATAAGTAACAACTCCTCGCGACCAGGTGTGAAGATGTATTGGTGAAACAAAGAGTTGGCGAAAGTTTGAAAAATTTAAGCTGTGAGATGGAAGAAAATGTGTAGCGAAATGGATGGGCGAGTGGATGAAAGATATCTTATTCTATCATTCATAAACGCTATGTTCGCAACCAATTTGTTATATATTCAAATTTTTAGAGTCAAGAATACAATTACAATGGTAGAGTTGCGAGAACTTCGGGAGGAATATCTTGCTTTAGAGGAAAGGCAAAATGAGATGGAATCATACCGATTTGCGAATACAAGTTCAAATCTTTGCGAATACAAGTTTATTACCCAAATTGATAAACACGATGGCGAGCACTTCGCAAGAGGCAACAAGAAAGGATAATAGATGATGGATGACCAAAGATAGTAGCTATGGGAAGCTAGTGATCGGAAGAATTTGAAAGAGAAAGGAACTACTACAACAGTAGCGCAATAACAAAATTCAAAGACTTGATCATCTGCCAGAAAACTTATGGAGGTCGAAGGCGGAATTATCATGGAGGGCGCGAAGTCACGAGTAGTATGGGAAGAAATCAAAATGCCACCACTAAATACTAGTGTGGAAAAAATTTGGGAAGCTATACTCTTGATGGAAAACATACGCACCATGGAACATGGGAATGAACCGCCACCCGGGTGATAGAAGTCACGAATTCTTCTCTTACCACCGCTTTCATGGACACCTAACAAATGAATATAAAAAGAATCATCCTCGGAATGATTGACCAAGGAAAAGTGAATCATTTTCTAAAAATTGAAGAGAAGGTTCAAGCTGTTACCACCACCACCGAAATGCAGCACAAACTCGGCAAGGGGAAAGAAACATTCGTAATAGAAGTTGGAGCGAAAGCTAAAAAAAAATTGCAACTCCATTGTGCATTCGTACCGAACAATTGAAGATTTTCATGATAATGTTCTCAGTAGGGTTTTTTGCGGGATGCGATAATAGAAAGTAATGAATATCGCGAAGACATCGCGGTTAAAAGAATGGCAAATCAGATTATTTCTTTCATGCGGAAGAGAGATACTGAAGCGGGGGAGACGCATGATAGCCCATTGGTCGTAAAATTGGAAATTAATCCAAAACACAGTTGATGGCGAAGATGATGAAGCGAAAAATTCTGGGCAATCAATAGAATCCTAATTGATCTTGGGAGCTCGGTAACATTCTTTTTACCATACTTACAAGACTATGGGAGGAAGGATGAAGATTTGATACCTTCGACGTATAAAATATACGGTTTCAATGGCACAGCGAATAAGCCTAAATGAGAAGTTCATATGAGAATACCATTGCAAGGATTATCAACTGAAGTTTTGTTATGTGTAGTCGATGTGGAATCCCCTTATAATGCATTGATCGGACTGACCATGGTTGCATGAAATTGCAGGTGTAGCGTCGACTTATCATAAGTGTATAAAGTTTCCTCATCCTAGCGGTGTTGGAGTTATAAAGGGAGACTGGATGGAAGGACAAAAATGCTATGAGGTTGATGTGGGAAGTTGCGAGGAAAGAGCTGCAATAAGGAAGAATTTGGAAGCAAAATATAAAAAGATGAACAAATAAGAGAAAGGTCGATGGTGGATACCATAGATACAAGAGGTGAAGATACATTGTGAAGCAAGTGCATGAAGACAGTTGAAAATTATGATGGAAAGGAACCATTAATAGGTTTGAATGGTGCAGAGGCAGAGAGCAGCAGGAGCAAAAGGTGTAAGAAATGAATAGTCGTTATTATCAAAATTAGTGACAAAGGCATATCAAGAGTAGGAGGAAGAAATAATAATTGAAGAAGAAATGCGCGAGAATCTCGCTATCAAGAATGTATGAAAATCTGATTGAAGAATTGAAATGAGATTACAACAAACAAAGCAAGATTGTGCGATAGTTTCGCAAACAAAATAACAAGAGATAACCAAAAATGAATGATTGAATGAATTAACAAAAATGAAAGAGTGAGTGAATGGGACGAACCTTTATGGCGTACGCCCTAGTTCGCGAATGATATTTCTCAAGAGGCAAATGTAAGACCTAAAGTGCGTCATATAAAGGGGTATCTCTTGACATGGCTCGGGAAAAGGTTACACCGCTCCTGGAACTGAGTCATGGAGATTTGGGGCCCATGAAAGCCTATCCTGGAGAGATACCTTGGATTTCCAACTATATATATAAGGTTATACCCTGGTTGGACGCCTGGGGTCTCTTACAAGGAGTCGATGTATGCTCAAGGCGGCCGAGGTACACGGTTGAGCCAAGAGTGCAGGACATTTGAAGTGTCTCGGCCATTCTTGGCAAGTCTTGGCACATCTTGCCTCGGCCGAAGAAACTCCACTTAGGGTGCGGTCTCGTAACCATAAACCATATAGGTATAAGGGATAAGAGGTCACAAAACAATTGGTTGTTGTTAAGACCAGGATGGGAGGAGCTAATCCTGTGTGGTCGATGTGACCTCCCTGAAGGGGCAACCGGGACGGATGTAAGGGCGGCACCCTCCATTAGGGAGCTGATAAGTGTCTTAAGACGCAAAATGTCATGAGGCTCCATTTTCGAGAAAATTTAGGCTTGTCATATTTGTGCGATGATCCTGAAGAGGCAATAATACTAATGTAAGGATAATACGAGATCAATGGGTCTTCACATGAAAATGTACAGACGTCCTGCGATTTTATCGCAAGACGGCAATGTCATGGGGCTTTACATTCGCAAGAAATTACAGGCCTATCATATTGTCGCAACGAAAACATCCTGTAGAGGCAATAATACTAAGAAAGTGATAAGGCAAGGCCAATGGGTCTTTACATGAAAATGTAAAGACGTCCTGCGACCTTGTCGCAATGAGGGGTGGCAAAATAAGCCCTTTAACTAGGAAGGCATAATAAGACCACACAAGCAATGATAAGGCAAGATCAATGGGGTCATTACACAAAATTGTGAAGACATCCTGCGATCTTGTCGCAACAATGAACTTCCACATAAAGAAAGATAAAGTTACATGAAAAATTGAGGAAGCACATAAGCTTGCGAAAATGACTATCTTTCTTCATGTATTTATAAAGAGTTAGCAATAATAGTGGCAAAGTTCAGAAGTCTTATTATTCAGAGATTATTAATTAAACCTATCATCTGAAAATAAATAACAGAGGCAAGTATGGGAATGAATAAACCAAAATCTTGTTATTCATTTTCATATAATGATTCGTCAAGCGCATTACAAGGAAGAATTGATTATCTAATATGTGCAAATAAAGGAAACAAAGGTTGAATTCATATTTGAAGATCCAAGAAGTTTACAATAAGGAGTTACAAAAATGGAAGATTAAAAGGGGATATATACAGATATTACAAGGAGAAAAAAGAAGAAAATGAAGTTATTTCTTTGTTGGTTCTTCTTCTTCTTTGTCAGATTCTTCAATTTCTTCATTTTCTTCACCAAATTCTTCTTCTTCGCTAACATCGCAATCGGAGACATCCAAAAAAGATATATTCTCAGGAATCTCTTCAAGGAGGCAAGGATAAGAAGAAAGAGGGATATTATGATCTTCGCAGACTGTTCTAATAGTTTGGTTGTGAAAACGGACATTATCATTATTGAAATTCGCTACGATGACTCGTAGTTGCTTCTTCAATTGGGAATATTTGTCGTTGTGAAAGAGAGAAGTCTTTTACGCAAAATTTGTGTTTTCTCGAGATTCAAGTTCTTTAATTCTTATAAAATCTCTTCTAAACCTCGCAAATATGCGACAACGAATTAATAACTTAATAGCAATATTACAGAAAAAGAAGTAATTAGCGCTGCTACGTGCCAACCCACTTTCTGTTCGTGGTCAACGCCATAACGGACTTCAATCAGGGTATTCTAATCAGGAACATGATTTCGCTATAGTGGCATTAGTCGAAACCCTAATTTTTGGTCGTGGCTCAAATTACGCCACTTTTGCCCCACAACATGCCACGAGCCATGCGGGACCCATAAAACCCTAAATAGGGCGTTGTGCTATGACCACCCATGGTTATCCTTGCGCCTGTAGTCATTCCCACACTATGGCCCTGCCATAAATCCTTTGATGCGGCCATGGCACTATATGCAAAAAATATGTCACCGTTTTGCGGCCACATGCCACACGCGTTAATTAGGGTTTTGGTACGCCAAACCCTTATTTAGATAAAGTTGTTACGCCAACCATGCCAAATAATGTTACCTAGGTCATTAAGTTTGATACGGCAAGTAGAGCAAATGTTGTCGAGTGTAGATGGTGGATTTTCGACAAAGGGTAAAATTGTAAAACTATACTCCGGATCCGGCAATCGGATGAGTATTGAGGCACATGTCTCTCATTAAAGCATGAAAGCTCATGCCATAAATCTCTGGCCGAGAAGAAATTTGTCTCTCGAGTATATGTAGATGTGTAGTCTCCCAGTGAGGCCACGACCACATCTCATGAATCTCGAGCAATTTCAGTAATTACTCAGGATCCGTCAATCGGATGAGTCACCGACTCATGTCTCTAAGCGTGAAAGATCATGCCATAATACCTCTGATCGAGAAAATCTCTCAGAGAAGATGTAGATGTGTAGTCTCCCAGCTAAGACCACGGCATATCTCATACTATATAGAATCGCAAGATTGGGATTTTACTCTGAGACGGCATATCCCTTAGTATAGAGCAATAACGTCTTCAGGATGCAATCATGTTTTCCCTGACTATACAAGAGGAATATGACACTCCAGCAAGTTCATATTACTCAACCCTCAGATAATTAATGCTCCTAGATAGGAAGCCCTGCTAGTATAGATCCATCAGTTAATTCTCTCTAATCACTTTGAATATTGGCTATATTCTACGATTCTTCGTTATATTTCGTCACTTCAATTCGTGGTTCTTCCCAGCACAATTCCACGGGTTAGTGATAAATATTCAATGAGACAGGCATCTGAGCATCGAATAAGCCCTGACTAAAATGGTGCAAGTGTACTTGGCAATAATGCACAGACCAGCATTTGAATGCGCAAACGAGCATTTCAAAATATGAATGAACGATGAACATATGCAAAATAGGAAGGAAAAATAATAATAATAAAAATTAGCAAAGGCGCCAGGGGACTGGGCTCATCATTTGGCCGGTCATGCGTGACCGATCCGCGTCTAATTTTATATTTTGTCATATTTTATTATTTTTCCCTGATGTCGAGGAAAATTCTCTCGTTCGAGCAAATCTCCTTCATTTCAAGGAAATTCTCTAATCTCATGATTTTATCAAATAAATAATAAATTAAGGAAAGGTGTCGCGGGACCGAACACCAGTAAGTGGCCATGCCCTAGCCGTGGCCGATCCCACACCTCACGTTCCCATTATTTTATTATTTCTCCCAAATTATGAAAATTCCATGATTTCATGAATTTTCCATAAAACCATGAAAATTCCCTAATTTTATGAATTTTCTCTAAAATCATGAAAAATATTATAAAATTAGGAAAACTCGTGGGGCTGGCTCTGGCCGGCCAGGCCATGCCCTAGCCAGGTCCCACACGCCTATTATTTTTGTTGTTTTGTTTTCACGATTCCATGAAAACTCCCTGATTTCAACAAAATACCTTGGTTTCAACAAATCTCTTTGATTTTATGAAAATTCCTAAAATCATGAAAAATTACATAAAATTGGGAAGAGTGCCACTGGGGCCAGTGCCGTTGGTCATTGTCCATGCCTTGGCCATTGCGGGTCCCACACTCCATCATTCCCTATTTTATTATTATTATTTTATCTCCCTCATCTCATGGAAGTTCCCTAATTTCATAAAACTCTCCGGTTTCATGGAATTTTCCTCAAATCAGAGAAAGTACATAAAATTACATAGAACTAGGAAAGTGTGGGACCGTGCTTGTCAACCGGACGGCCATGCCCTAGCCGTGGTCGGTCCCACACCTTGCAATTCCCTATTTTATTTATTATTTTTCATCATCTCATGTATTTTTTCCTAGTTTATTAAAACCCTGGATTAAGCATATTTTCTCATAATGTTGCTCAAACGCGCACTTAAAAAATATCGAAACTCTCGGGAGCGAGACATGAATGTCATGGTGACACGGGCACATCTCTTGACCGACCAAGGGTGACCCTAGGGCTTGCAAACAGCCCGGTCCCATATAATTTAATGATTTTAACCTAATTTGCTTTCGATTGCTCATATTACGTTCAAACTCTTTCCAAACAATTGGAAGTTTTGCTTAAAATGGCCATCCATTGGTCCCACACCACCAAGAGTCGGTCTCATGAACTCTTGGTCGGTTTCCTCATCTATTCATGGCTAGGTTTTATTATTTGTCGCTCACACGAGCATTATTTCAATAAATGATTAAACCGAAGATTTAATCATTCTTTCACCAACTGGTCCTCAAGAGACTTTGGTATTTTGCTCATTCGAGCATCCGGGTGTACATGGTGGACTCGTCATCCCATGTAGCCGAACCTATTGATTTGCAATAAATCATCATTTCAAAAATTAGGATTTTGAATCTGAGGCTCTGCGAAACATGATTAAAGCGGATTCAAATACTCATAATTTTATGTTGATTAAGTGATCAACATTTTATTTATTTTACCTCGACCCGATTGAAGATCTTAAATTAATATTTTATTTGGTCCTTGCTACTGCAATTCATCAAATGAGCAACATTCGCTCAAACCGGCAATATTTGCTCAAACTAGCAATATTCTTCAGACTAGCAATATTTGCTCGAACCAGCAACATTTGCTCAAATTCAAGAATATCGGTTCAACTATCAATATTATTCGACAATTCAACAACACAGTATGCTCGTCTAGGTAATCAACATAATAATACCTCGTCTCAGCAGACATATTTGATTCATGAATTTTAGAACATTTGCAAAACATGTTCAATTCAACAATACATGGACTCATCGTCCCACAAAGTCAAAGAATCACTCCACAATCACGAGATATCAATCGTGTCACATGAGGGATATTAAATAGGGTTTTGGTGCTGGGAGGTCTCACGCACGTGTGTTCACCCACATTGAGAATGTGACCAAGTCGTGCAATCGATTTGGAAGAGTCGGCAAAGTAGTGGGTGGAAAATTAGCAAGTCTCCGACGATGAGCAATCGGGTTTTAACACGATTTCCCACTTCCCCACTCTATGATTCCAGCAAACTGTCACACTTCATGGGATCATAGTGTTTTCAACTCTGACATTATAAAATGTCTCTTAATCTTGATTGAAAGGACAAGATTCGAACAATCGAACGTTCGCAAAAAACGAGCAATTTCTCATCAAAGTTCATACAGACAATCTTTCGTCTACACAAACTCAGAGAAATCACTCTCAATTGAGCAAAATTCAATCATTCGGAGCGTTCTTACGGCTGAATTCACAACACACCTACAATCTCGGATCGCCATTGATCTCACGCATTTTCCCGGCTTCCTCCTACTGGATCAACCCATCCTCTCTTGTGACCAATTGACTCTAGAACGACCATTGTTCTTGGTTTAGGCCCGAGTCTTGCAGTTGATCTCTCAAAACTTAAAGCACTCCCTTCTTGCGGTGCATCGTGCGAGGTTCAATATTTCGCTCGGTTCAAGGAGTCTCCACACGGTCGACTCTTCAATTCCGTAAAACCGGAAAATTGTTTTTCCCCATCTGATTGGCGACCACGGTAGAGATTAATCTCTCAAATGGCAATCTCACGAGTTTCATAAGATGGCATGGTCTTAGGTCCAGGTTGAATTACGAGTTCTAATACAAACGGCGCTAGTACTAACAACAACAACAATGAAGACATCCGGAAATAATTCCGGCCTCAAACATCGGCGGTGGCGACATTACTCCTCCTCACGCTAACACGAAAGATCATCCTTTATTCGGTGACACCCGAGGGAGTCGAGGAAACCCCACCACCTACCATTTCTTATCTCATCAAAGTGCAAGAGACTCTTTCAAATAATCAAGCCGATATGGCCACAACACGAAAGGAGCTATTTGACCATCCAAAACTCTCGCTTTTTTGACAAGATGTTAGAGAAAACTCCGGGAAAAGGAAAAGAAAAGGAAAAATCCTCAGATGATGATCTTGAAGTAATACCAATTCATACGGTGGACGGCTTACGAAGTCCGCAAAGTATGATTTATTCGTCGGCAAAGGAATCATCAAATTTTATTACTCGGGAAGATTTGGAGCGCCTTCTTGAGAACTGTGGAAAAGACAAGACATCACATGTCCATCGCCACCAACCTCCTTACCCTGTTGCTACGCAAAGGATCCCTCTTCCAAAAGGTTATACTTCTCCAACTTTCACACTGTATGATGGAATCGGCAATGCTTGAGGACATGTCTATCGTTTCCTTAAAGCCTTAGGAGAGCATGAACACAATCACGTTGGTCGCCTCATAGAATTTTCAAAATCTCTGAAAGGCAGGGCATACACCTGGTACAACAATATTGCGCCCGGGACTATCAACAATTGGGGAGAAATGATTAACGCCTTTTACATGAAGTACTTCTTCGTGTCAGAGCAAGTTACTCTCTCTGATCTTGGAAGAATATTTCATAGGGTCAGTGAAAATCCCAATGACTACGTGAAAAGATACGAGTTCAAGCCTTGGATTGTGATGACCCAAATGTCACGGAGCAATAGTCAGATTTGTGCATTAATGGCATGCTCCGGTCTACGAGGCTCTACTGGAAAATCTTTGATTCCAGACCTTCTCAGAGCTTCATGAATCCGCGAAGGGATCGGCAACCACTTCATCTGCTCTATTGGAAAGAGAAAAACCTACAAAGACTGAAGAATCGCGAGATACTCGAGGAAGCAGATGTCTGATCAACAAGCAATACAACCTGCAACCCTCCACAAACGAGGTTGTAGAAGGGATCAAGCGCAAGGCTGAACCCCCGAAAAAGCATACCTCAGCTCCTCCAAAGACGCAAAAGAAGGACAAACCAGGCACGGGCTCCACGCCGGCCTCCCAGAGGCTCCCGATCAAGATGCACCCGACTTTCCTCTCCCCATTGGAGAAGTGCTCGAACTATTAGATGCATGGATCCAAGATGGTGCAAATCAAATTGCCATATGGGGGAGAGACCCAACTGAGGAAGACATGGAAAATCCTCATTCTGCTGCTTTCACGGGTTCGTCAATCATCCCACAAGTAGTGGGTAAAGTCTTGAAACGCATATTTAGAGAAAAGGTTGAGTCAAGAGAACTTAATCAAATTTGAAGGAGTGCATGAAATCCCCCCTCTCAGTGGGACCTTCTCCATTTACGAAACACTACCAAAGAAGTTCAGTCATTGATAGAAAGCATGTGTCCGTAAATTACTCTATCTGCCGAAAGCACAAAGAGGAGACATGTTCACGGCTTTGAACCACATAGTGTCTGGAAAATACCTATTGATTCCAGAAGTACCTCCTGAACCTCAGCCACTGACAAAGAAATGTATGACTGGGGACTGTAGGATCAGAATATCGCAACCTCAACACTTCGCGAGATTAATAAACGACAGCATTGCGAAGGTGTCGCAGGGAAGTAACATAAATGACGCAATAGATGACGACAGCCAGAACATGAGAAAGGTGTGAAGACTTAGCAAGATTTATGAGTGTCGCGAGATCATACACTTGTACACTTGCGATATTTCGCAAGTCATTCCCGAAAATAAAGGACAACTTAGCTGTCATCCACTGTGTACTATCTATATAAAGAGTTAGTAAGTCCATTTGTAGGGAGAGTTCTTTTTGAATTGTCAAGCAAGTCATTAGGAGAGAGAAAATTTGTAGTGATTGTAATTTCTTTGGCTCTGTTCTATCTTCCTTTGTAAACATTTCAAGAAAATAATCAATAAAATTCATAGTTATTCATCTTCAAATGGATTAGTTGTGTGAATTTCAGT
This sequence comes from Papaver armeniacum, assembly GCA_023531295.1. Lineage (NCBI taxonomy): Eukaryota > Viridiplantae > Streptophyta > Magnoliopsida > Ranunculales > Papaveraceae > Papaver > Papaver armeniacum. The sequence continues at coordinate 3,766 of JAJJWW010007685.1, read as the reverse complement.
GAGGGGTGTAGTGTAGGATTTCCTGGGAACAACTACATAATGGCGCTAGAAACAGGGGATTGAGTAAGGATTGACATCTAGATTTGAAAGAATTTGGAGTAGTAGAGAGAAATTTGATATAATTTTCAACGTTTACAAAAATTAAGAAATGGCTAGAAGGAGAAATGTATCCAACAACCAACAAGCGGGAGAAGAAGTAGGAGACTTGTGGAGAAAGGAGAATGAAGTGAGAATCATCAAGGATGAACATGAGGAATGATGAAGAGAATCAAATTCAATCACCAATTCAACCAAGTGCAAATACAACCGTGGATTATGATAGGTAAGTGTACACACTTGGAGACTGGGATTCGAGGATGAAAGGAAGAAGAGCAACAATTGGTAAACAATGGACAAGGAGAGAGATCGAGGAATGAATGGAGAAACAATCCCGAAATGAAGAGATCGCAGCACTAGAGGCATTGAAACAAACAATACATGAAGAGAGACGATTAGAGGCAGAGGGAACGAGCAAATTTGACAAGACGGAATCATGAGCTGAGGATGGAAAACATCAGATTACAAAATAGAAGGTCAAGAAGCACTACGAGGTCAAGCTCAAGATCAGTTAGGGAGGAAAGAAGGAGAGTTTTACCTACAGAAAATGCTGATGAAGAAAATTGTTTGTACCATAAGTAAAAATACCACTTAATGGGCCAAATTGATACTGGAAATCATGTTTTGGTCCTCATCCAGCCAGTAAACTTACCAAACAAAGGTAAATTTTCACCGGTCACGCACTTGATCGGTCAATGGTCAAAGTCGGTCAACTATCAAAGTCAACTTCCTATCAAGGTCGATGGTCAAAGTCTGGTCAACTATCAAAGTCGACTTCCTGGTCCAAGGTCATGGTCAACGGTCGGTCAACGGAGTCCAAGCACAACTGAATCCATTTGAGTCCCGACTCTTAGCTTTTCCGTAAACAAGAATGTCGCAACGCACCCAGCCAATTTTCCACGCTCGCTAACCAACTTGTGGCAATCTAATCGCCACCATCATGCCTCACAACCATCAAGCTACCCCTACCCATGCGCCTCCGTTCACAAATAAATGTCCACCAATACCTGCTCATTTATGTAATTTATCATGGAAGCATAAATGTGCAAAGCTTAGCTTGATGCCAACCATGCGCATCAAGTCCGGCATTTACCTCCATCTGCTTGCATGCCGGCAATGCACAGCCATGCAAAGGCATCAGCCATTTAATTAACCAAGGTTGATTTATGGAGACATGAATGGTAATGTAATTTATGTTTATATTTAGATGTAGAAGCTGTATAAATAGGACAAGAGCGAAATCGGGAAAGGGGGGCCAATAAGAGAAAGGAAAACATACTTTGTAATACAAAAGTCAATAAAACATTTCTCCCCAAGGGATCTGGCCCGTGGACGTAGCAAACAATGCCGAACCACGTTAAACTTCCGTGTCTCTTTATTTGCTTTCCAACTGGCCTCCAAACTCTAATACTCACCAAAACTATCCATTCATCGTGTTTTGTGCCCAAAAGTAATTTAGGTACAAACATCAGCGCCGACTAAGGGGACCTACGAAAAAGAAATCGTGCTTTCCCATTGAGAAAGTTGTAGAAAATGCTTCAAAATCGTGGTCTTGAAAAAGCATTCGAAAGCGTTTTGGAAAATAACTCAATATGATCAGTTGATCGTAATCGGCTAAGACTAGTTTGATCATAATAAAATCGCATTGGGCAAACATTGCGGGCCAGATAATCGCATACATACTACAAAGTTGATCCTTGAATCATTAAACCAAGATCGCCGTTTCGGGTTTGCTTGGGCTTATTAGGCTGCGGATACCGGCGGGAAATCGCATCACTACGTAAACTGTGATAAGTTGCTGGAAACGCTCAAGCCGCGGCAAAAGATGTAGTGAACCATCAAAATCATTGTAGGATATTCGACCCACAACATGGTCGGATCCGCTTTCGATTTCTATCACCGCCACCCAGTGATCGCAAAATTGCAATTCGGAATCCAATTACTATAGCCCGAAGATCGCAAATGAAGCCACCAAAGGCGACTCCTTTGCGAAAAATCACCAAGGTTATTGTCAGGGATGTTCGATCCGCGAAGATGATTCAAGTCCCAAGTCCAAAAAATTGCTTCTCAAATAACGCATTATCCACTTGCTCAAGTTTGTCAGATTTACAAAATCGAGCATCACATGATCGCAAAGCTCAAGTTGTCTACATCTCAAGGTGCTTAAATACCCAAGGGAAAACCTCCGAGAAAAGCATCTCAAAATTCAGAAAAAGGGCCTAAAAGTGAAAAATCATGGTAAAAATTCCGGGAGAATAAAGAACAAAGTCCACAACTGCCAAAACATCTATAGGGCTGTTTAAAGCTTTCCAAGGAAAACACAACAAGTCAATGAAACCCGTCACCAAAAGTCCAAAGGCAAAGATCACGGTTCCAAATGTACATGTAAAGGTTTCAAAAAAAAAAAATCAAAAAAAAAAAAAAAAAAAATCGAAAAAAGCCACAGAAAACCCTGGGCCACGACACGAAAAAGCGGCGGCGGCGGCATAAAGAATGCCGGCGGCGGCGGCGGAATGCTCGAATCTGTTCACCTCTTCTGTGGGGCCTCTGTTCACCCACTTTACTTTCACCTCACCCACGTCATATGTGTCCATCACCCACTTCCACCAACTGCAAAAGGTTCGATGCTTCGTGTTACATCAAATTTCGATGTTCTATTGCGTATGTAACACTGCATATCAAACTCGATGCTCCGCGATACATCAAAATTCCATTATCATTCAATTCGATGCAATGATGGTATATCAATCTTCGATGCACATTGGACACGGGACGTTGATGCTCTCAGTACATCCATTTTTCGATGCTCTATAAAACATCAAAAAAAAAAAAAAAAAATGATGCGTCGGGCCGCGGCCAAGACCTTGCTGGTCAAGACCCCGGCGCCAATCCGCCGGCCATTCGGCGTACACTACAACGGCAATCGGCGATTAATCTCCATTTAATCGCCGATTAGTATGATGCGGCGATTAATCTCAGAGTAGTGAAGGATTGCTTCGGTGGCGTCACGGTACATCCTAATTCGTAGCTCTTTTTCAATGGAACGCGACGAACTTAATCCATGTAGCCCTCGGATTATTCCGCCCGGTTTCTCTTGCCTTGCGGATATGTACACCCCAACGTGCAGGGCTTGGTAAAAATTTGTTTCGTTGATATCTTCTTCGTCTCATTAGAATCGGATGGTTTTGGCTCGTTAGGTCCACATTTCAATATCCTGAAGCATGAAGGTAAAATTTTGCAATTGGAGAATAATATTTTTTAGGGCAATCATGTCATCAACATGTTAGAGCAAGGGCGACCGGTAATTTTTGTTTCTCGATAACTCTTCTTCATGCATCCAAACTAAAGTGATTGTCGGCTTAGATGAGATCGTATGTCAACTTTGAAGGTCGTGAAGGCGATTCCAATTTTAGAAAGGTTAAAAATTTTAAAATATAAAATGACAGACTCAGGAAACGATGGCATTCAATTACCAATCAAAATACTCTTGCGGTCAGTTGATCGAGCTGCTGCGATCCCTTTTCCACGTAACTGTGATGGATTGATGAACTATTGCTGTCAGGTTTCATAATAGCAATTTGTTGCTTTGATGACCAAAACGGCCATGATCTTTTAATTGTCTGATCGATGGAATATTCCTGCGTAAATCAAATTTTTCCCCCAAAATACA